>CAUYMX010011860.1:0-38858 GCA_963573855.1 Lepilemur septentrionalis
TGGCGCATGCCTGTAATCCCAGCTACTCTGGAGGCTGAGGCAGAAGGATTGCTTGAGCCCAGGAGTTTGAGGTTGCTGTGAGCTAGGCTGATGCCACGGCACTCTACAGCCCGGGCAACAGAGTGAGACTCTGTCTCAAAAAAAAAAAAAAAAAAAACTATACAGATAGTTGTCAGGAGAACTATTCCCTGCTATCCCCATTCTTACTTGCCTGTTGCCACCCAGCCTCCTTAGGGAACCTTTATTAGCGGTTTCTGGTTTATCCTTCATGTGTTTCTTTTTTACAAAAATAGGTAGATAGATGTGTGTATATTCTGTTCCCACCGTTTTCTTCTATAAAAGGTGGCATAGGATATGTGCTCTTTTATACTTTAATAAGAATATGAAAGGGGGGAGATAGTGTGGTTCAATTTCCTTTATTTGTTTTTTTTTTTTGTCTTTCGGTTTTTTGAGACAGAGTTTCACTCTGTCACCCTGGGTAGCGTGCAGTGGTGTCGTCATAGCTCACTGCAACCTCAAACTGCTGGGCTCAAGGGATCCTCCTACCTCAGCCTCCCAGAGTGCTGGGATTACAGGCCTGAGCCACTGCGTCTGCTTACACTTTTTTTTTTTGCTGAACAGTATATCTGAAAAATCCAGATTTTCCTTATGCTCTTTTGTTCTTTTGTTTCTAAGAGAAAGGACTGATGTTCGTGCTCTACAATAGACTTCTCTTGTTGAATACTGGATATTTGTCTTGATTTCTACATAGGAAGAACTTTACATCTTTCACACTAAAAAGAAATGGTGCAAAATAAAAATTTTAAACAACTTTAATAAACTTGAGTAACAATCCCTTAATGATAGTAGATAAAATTGCTGATATTGGCAATTTCTGGTTGTGATGACTTTCCTGCTTTAGTTACTGCGTTATTGAGGCAGTTTAGTTTAGAGGTTAAGAGCACAGACAGAGGCCAGGTGCAGTGGCTCACGCCTGTAATCCTAGCACTCTGGGAGGCCGCGGCAGGTGGATCGCTCAAGGTCAGGAGTTCGAGACCAGCCTGAGCAAGAGCGAGACCCCGTCTCTACTAAAGAATAGAAAGAAATTAATTGGCCAACTAAAAATATATAGAAAAAATTAGCCGGACATGGTGGCGCATGCCTGTAGTCCCAGCTACTCGGAAGGTTGAGGCAGTAGGATCACTTGAGCCCCAGGAGTTTGAGGTTGCTGTGAGCTAGGCTGACGCCACGGCACTCACTCTAGCCCGGGCAACAGAGTGAGACTCTGTCTCAAAAAAAAAAAAAAGAATGGAATAAATACATTATATCATAACATGACCTAACTAGCTTGAAATCTGTATGATATAACATTTTACAGTGAGAAGCCACTTTCTGTTCTTACAGGAGATGTACAGGTAGAAATATTCCTGGCTTGCATTCTGATTTTGTCTTCAGAGATGCATATTATTTTTACATCTGTACAGTTGATATATCTCCAGATTGAAGCTTTATTGTCTCTCCGCAGGGATGCCTCTGCACTGCTGGATCCAATGGAGTGCACAGACACAGCAGAAGAGCAGAGAGTACACAGTCCTCCTGCTTCATTAGTGCCAAGAATTCATGTGATTTTAGCCCAGAAGTTGCAACACATCAACCCATTATTGCCTGCTTGCCTTAACAAAGAGGAGAGCAAAACCTGTAAGTGTAAGTGTTAAAGCCTGGTGAACTAGTGACCGTTAGCTTCAGCGTGTGTCTGGAGCTGCCTGTAACGTGTGCTTACAGTGGATTCGAAAGTCAGGTCCTCATTTTGTCAGAATAAGTTTTTCCAGTAATCTCTGTTTCTTTGCCCCATTTTCCTCTTAATTGTCGTCATTGAAATTAGGCCACTTGATCTGTGTTCAGTTCGATTGGGGTGGGTGTTCAGTTCGATTGGGGTGGGTGGGGGGAAACAAAAGAGAAAGAAATCAGGCTGAAAAAAGAGCATACAAAGCTGTCTTACTTTTAAGATTGTCATCACTTATTAATATTTCAAATCTATACTAGTCATCTACTGAATTGTACTTTGTTATAGTTATTTTTTACCATAAGACACTTGCAAGGAACTGTTGTGTGTATTCTGAATCTGGTCTCCCTTCCTCCTCCAGTTGTTTCAAGTTTCATGTCCGAATTGTCTCCAGTCAGGGCAGAACTGCTTGGGTTCCTCACTCATGCCCTTTTGGGGGATAGTTTGGCTGCTGAATACCTTATATTACATCTCATCTCTACAGTGTAAGTGCTGTATTCCTGTTGGGAATTAAGGAAGTTTGATGTGTGTAGAAAGTGGAAAAGAGCAAGAAAATGTGTGATGTAATTTGTATGTTTTAATTTATTAGGCTTCATCAAGTGGTTTTTATTTTTTCAGTGTAACAAGTGTTAGACCAAATCATAAACAAATTCCTTTTTTCACCTTTTCTCAGTTTCACGTTTAGCATTTTGATTATGCCCCCTTAAATTTTAGAGCCAAAATCAGACAAAGAACCTAGCAGATGAATAAAATGAGCTGTTTTATTCTTTTTGCATTCTGAATTCTCTGTCTATACATCCTAAGGTTCTGCTTCTAAAAACAGTCACCAAGGTGCATCGCGTGCACATTTAACGTATCCTCTGACACTAGCACCTTGCCCTCTCACTCCATTGTATTTCTTTGTTTTCTGATTTCAAAACTAATGTACTGCTTTGACAAGTTTCAAGAATGTATAGAAGAAAATAGAAATCATCTGTAATTTCCCAGTTAACATTTTGGTACATGTTCATCTTTATTTTCTTTCTGTGTACAAATCTGCACAGAGCTCAGTTATACTCTAAGCACAGAGCTATATGTTGTTTTTAGCAGTTAATATATATTAAACATTTTCCCACCGTAACACTTCGTGAACTTTGTATTTCATCATGTAGTCGTGCCATGCTATAACCATTTCCCTAGATGTTAGGTTTTCCTAGTTCTTCTCTGTTATAAATAACACTGCAGTAACATCTTCAGATGGGATGTTATCTTTCCTCAGATGGGATCTGAGGCAGTAGTGCACAATGATTGAGAGTACAGATTCTGGTACTGAACTACTTGGGTTCAAATCCTAACTATCACTTCCTGGGTAGCGGAACATGTTACATAAAATCTTTTTGCCTCAGATTTCCTGTCTGTAATATGAAGATAATGGTACCTATCTCAAAATGTTTGGGGATTAAATGAGAAAACATTTAAAACTTCAGAACAGTCCTTGGTACATGATCAGCTCTTATAAGTGTTGGCTATTATTTGTATTACTGTTATTCTCACAAATAACTGGTCAAATGTTCTTTATTTTTAATGATAATATTAAGCTAATTTTATTTGCTTTTCAGTGGAAATCAGGAAATAACGCCAATATCTTAATGATTTCTTTTTTTTTTTTTTCCCCTAGATATTCAAGAAGAGATGTTCTTCCACTAGGAAAATTTACAGTTAACTTGAGTGGTTGCCCACGGAATAGTACTTTCACAGAACACTTATATCGAATTATTCAACACCTTGTGCCAGCTGTAAGATCAATATAGATATGTATTATAAACCTAAGCACACTGAACACATCCATCTAATTGCCTTCATTCAACCTAAATATTTAACTTTGAAATTTTAGTAGGTCTCATTTAAGGAGAAACAAAGCCTGCCACATTACATAATTTAAAATCTCCTCTCCCCTAAACATTTCACTCTTTATTTGCCTTAACACAAATTTCTGTAAGTCCAACAATTAACACAATTATAATAATTCCTTTAAAATTAGACTTTGATGCCAATTTTTTGTGCCATTTGATATCCTTTGTGTTAAAATTTTAAATCTAAATAAACTTTAAATTATAGGAGCGTAATTCTTTTAGCTGAGGTAATAAAGATCTTTATCTCCATTGCCTCAATTTTGATTCCTGTTTAGAAAGTTGAGCTAACTTTATTTGCCAGGCCATCTGGAATACAGTATTGGTGTGGTGGTAAGATCTTGGGAAAAGGGAATTGTTTCTGATTAGTTGTGTGGCTAAAAATACTGATCACCTCTTTGGAAATTTAAGAGGTTGCACTCTTAAATTGAAGGAAATTTTTTGTGTCTCTGAGTGCGCTCTCTGCCAGGCCCTCAAGAAGCAGCAGTGGACCATAGCAGACCAGCAGTTCTTACTCTCCTTAGATTTACTTTACACTCTGAAAAAAGTATTGAGAATTCAAAGAGTTATTTCTTTATGTGGATTACATTTATCATTAATTTACCACATTGGAAATTAAAATAAAATATTAAAAAGAATAAATTGATTACATATATACATAAACATTTTTACAAAAGCAACTCTTCTAAAACCAAAAGAAATTAGTGATAGAAGTGACATTGTTTAACATTTCTGTGAATCTCTTTAATATCTAGATTAATAGGAGTCGACTGGATTCTCATATTTGCTTTTGCATTCAATCTGTTGTAATATGTTTTGATTGAAGGAAAGCTGACCTTACACAGATGGAAAACTAGTTGGTAAAGAAAAGACTTTTAATAACCTTTTCATATAACTGTGGCTATTCCTTTTTGATACTAGACCAAAACTGTCCACATGGCATTTTCTTAAATATAATTGAAGTGTGAAATTTAAAATCTTTTTTTTTTTTTTGGCAGGAGATAGGGTCTCACTCTCTCACCCAGGCTAGAGTGCAGTGGTACAATCATAGCTCACTACAACTTCGAACTCCTGGGCTCAAGCAGTCCTTCTTCAGCCTCTTGAGTATCTCGGACTATAGGTGTATGCCCTGCTAATTTTTTAAATTTTTATACAGATGGGATCTTGATGTGTTGCCCAGGCTGGTCTCAAACTCCTGGCCTCAAGTGATCCTCCTTCCTCCATCTCCCAGAGTGCTAGGATTACAGGCATGAGCCACCACGCCCAGTCTGAAACTTTTCATACTCTGCTATAGTAAAATTCATTGGTCTATATTGCACATTGAAAGGATCTCTTATCCATGCATGATTTTGACCTGATTAACCCCATAAAAGAGTTTCAGCAATTCCCTGAGGCTTCCTTGGACCACATTTTGAGAATTACTGAAATAGTCAGATCCTGTACACTCATGGAATTTAAATTTTTGTGGTGGAAGACCAACAAATAATGTTCGTAGTATGTCATTTAAGTGCCCTGAAGAACAATAAAGCCCCCGGAAGGGGAGAGGAGTGCTGACAGTGGGCCCGGGGGCAGCTGCCAGTGTGTATGGTGGAGGCAGGGAAGGCCTTGCCGACGGGTGGTGTTCAGGAGAGACTTGCTGCAAGTTCAGAAGTCAGCCAGATGGCTGCTGGGAAGTGTCCATCCTATGCAGAGAGAACAAATGCAAAGGCAGCGAGGCAGCAGTGTGCTTGGCGTGTTTGAGGAGTGCCAGCAGAGAGGCCAGCGCAGCAGGTGTAGGATAAGCACCGGTGAGAATGGGGAAGGTGAGGTCGGAGTGGCAGCCTGGGGCCACTCACTCTGTGAGGCCAAGATTTAATTATTCTCAGGATATGAATTATATTTTTTTAAGTGTGAAATGGTTTTCTGAGGGAGGTACTAAAGGTTATAACATGATAAGGTATTTCCTTTTGATTCTATATCACTTTGCAGTGGGTTTGTTTACTTTTTAACTTTTACTGGATCTCATTCCTTTATGTCACTCCTGTGTTTATGTCTAGCTAGCACTGTGAACTTTTTCCAAACACTTGCCTCTAATATTTTATTTAGTTTTCACAACAGGTTAAGCACGAGTGACCTGCCTGTGCTTATATGGCAGAGCCTAGGCTAGGTCCCACAGGCCCTGCTTCTTTAGGGCTGTTCATTTGTATCTGTAATGTGGTCTCTTCCCTGGCCCCCTAAACCTCCCGTGTCCCCCCGCCACACGTCCTTTCTCAGCCAGAGTGGTAGGGGAGTGGACTGCACATGAAGCGGAGGGAAGAGGGCGTTGAAAGTGGCGGGCTGAGGGTGCTGGCGGAGGAGGTGTCGCTGGGTTGAATGGATAGCGTGTTGGACTGCATGAGAAGGCGGCACACAGCCTGGGTGGCATAAGTCATGAGAACAGCACCCTCACCACAGTTTGGTGTGCTCTGCTCTGATTTTTTTGCTGAAAAGTTTGTTCAAAAAAGTCTGTAGGAGTTTATGATGAATGAATATGATTTTAACTCAAAGAGCTTAGAGGCAAATTAAACTCTCTGCCTATCTTGATGAATAAAATACACTTTTTTTTGCTAGCTTGTATTATGTAAAAGAAGTCAAGCTTCTGGATATCCGGTATTTGTATGTCAGTTGTGTGCCATTTGCATCACTGGTGATAAAAATTATTCTTTAAGAATATTGAAGAAGACATTTGAGAAAAGCAGCACATAGAATAAATGGAATTCTAACATATATAGATATTTTTGCTTCCAAGAGTTTAAGAAACCATATCACTACTCCCTTAGAAACTTATAAGATCTTTTTTTCCATATAAAGCACAGTGTTTAACTATAAATGTATATTAAAACAGGGAAACGTAGATACTTGCTCATTAAAGAATGTTTCTTTGCAGTCTTTTCGTCTACAGATGACTATAGAGAACATGAACCATTTGAAATTCATTCCCCACAAGGACTACACAGCCAATCGCTTGGTCAGTGGACTCCTCCAGCTGCCCAACAATACTTCACTTGTAATTGATGAGACTCTTCTGGAGCAAGGGCAACTGGATACTCCAGGTAGATACACAGATGTTTCCCTTCCATTTCTAAATTCCCTCCTACTGAAGCCAGATCTAGTAATGACTTTTTAGAAGAATGTCTGTGGACAAAGACAAATTCACATTTAATAAATATTTAAGATAAAGGCTTGACATGAATTTGATTAATGCATATATTAAAAACTAATTAAATTGTGCACCACAACTATGTTTTGTCATAGTATTCTGGAAATAGTACCACAGAACAAATAGCCTTTTAAAGGCTGAAATGGGAGGAAGTTTTGTCTTTAGTCATTTGTTACCTCCAAAGACAAGTGTATAAAAGATATTTATAATAAAATGTTTTTTATCTCCCATTATGAAGTTTTAAACATTTTTCAGATGATCACTGAACGAAATATTTAATAGATCATATGGTTTGAAATAACCTCAATTATTGTACATGTTATAAAATTACAAGAAAGCTGATTGCTTTGTCAAATGCAGAGAGTTAAGACACTACTGGTGATAAATTCAAGTGGTAAAGGTAGAAATAAAAATATGTAGACTGGGCACATTTGAGGCAAAGGTGGGTATAAAATCAGTAAAGTTCACTAGCCTTATCTATATATAAAAATAGCTTTAGTCCTACCATATTATTTTAGCCCTGCAAACACACATAGAAAGTGATCATACTTAGTGGGAACCTATTTTATGCCTGGTTGCCTACCAGGTGCTAGGTATTAAGATTTTGGGGAACATTGGCCTCAGAAAGTTCTAGCTTAACTAGTACTATCTGTGAAGACTATTACCTAGTGAACGTTTAGCTTAGTGGTTTACCTTAATAACCTCATATCCTTCATTAAAGCAGTAGAAACCTCATGTCTTATAATCAATATCAGCAAAACTAATTTGTTTAGGTGATTAAAATCAAATGACTGAACATTTTCTTTTGTAGGTGTTCACAATGTGACTGCTCTGAGCAACCTAATAACTTGGCAAAAGGTGGATTATGACTTCAGTTACCACCAGATGGAATTCCCCTGCAATATTAATGTTTTTATTACTTCAGAGGGAAGATCACTCCTCCCGGTATGATGAGTCATTTTTAAATGGAGGGAGGTTGATATTGGAAAGATATCTACATTTATGTTGTTTGTTGGTGCTCCTTATTATTAATAAGTTACAATTGTTTAAAAAAAATTGTGACTTTGCTGCTTATTAAGGGAGTTGATTATTTTGTACTGCCATGGGATGAAAACTCAGCAAATCACTAGACAAGCAAAGCTATTGGCAGCAGAAACTCCCACATCTAAGCATAGAAAGTAGAAGTTGTCTATAAATTGTCAGATTAACTTCCAGACGTATATTCTTATTACTTTTGAACTGTTGTTTTCTGCCAATCTTATGTGACAGATATTTTAGTTCCTTTTGAAATGTCCCTAATCACTTGGTAATTATCTTTATGCTTTATGGTGATGATAAAGAGAGCTTTTAATTCTGAGGATGATGATAAATACTCCCGGTTGTTTAAAAAGTGTGTAGTTTCTCTGTATCATAGTGTTCGCCTATGATTGATGAGAAACAGTCTATGACTAAGAACGAAATGGCTCATTGGTAAGTTTTCTGTGGTAAAGTGTGATAAACATTTTAATTAGCTGCTCTTTAGAGGTTGGCTACTTTTTTGGTATGCTTACTGATACTGCTGAGGAAACATAAGTAATCAAGAAAAAGCTAACTTTTGTAATTATTGCTGAGATGTAGTTATAGAGAGCATGTAAATTAATATTAAAAATTGATTCTTCCCTCATCCTAAGTAATCAGTGCTATTTTCTAATTCCTTTAGGGGCTGTTAGAGATGATGCATCTTCCTAAAAACATAGATTTAGGAACTTGAAAAAGACTGTGTACTGTTGTCTCTTTTCAGGCAGACTGCCAGATTCACTTACAACCCCAGCTAATTCCACCAAACATGGAGGAGTACATGAACAGCCTTCTCTCAGCGGTGCTGCCTTCTGTGCTGAACAAATTCCGCATTTATCTGACCCTTTTGAGATTCCTGGATTATAGCATATCTGATGAAATAACCAAGGTATGTTTGGGTTAAAATAAAGGATTTCCCTGTGTTGAATTGTAGTGTTTAACTAATTTACATTTGCTGTAATTGCTGATAACATAATTTTGCTATTTGTTTTCTATGTCGTATCTTTTTTGTTTCCCTATTACTTCATTGTCTTTTTTTGTTTGAAATAGATATTTTCTGTTGTCCCTTTTAATTTGCTTGAAGTTTCTCTTACAATATTTTTAAAGTTACTTTCTTAGTGGTTGCCCTGAGGGCTGAAATTAACGTGTTAACTATAACAATCTGTTAAAGATTAATCCAGTTTAATTACAATGTACAAAGACTTTGCTTTTTTATAAGTCCTTTTCTTCTCCTCTCCTTTGTGTTTTTGTCATACAAATTACACCTTTATACATTGTATGCCCATCAACGCATTTATAATTATTGCTTTTGTAGTTGTCTTTAAAAAAAGGTTGTAAACAAAAAAGACATTTATACTCTTTTTTATATTTATCTATGTAGTTACCTTTACCAGCATTCTTTACGTGGGTTCATGTTAAGTCTTTGTTTATCTGGAATTCCTTATTTTCTCCTTAAAGGCTGGGATGTAGAATTTGTGGTTAATAGTCGTCTTATCGCTTTGAATATGTCCTTCCACTCCTTTCTGGCCTCTGATTTCTAATGAGAAATCAGATGAGAGGATTATGTAAACATAGTCATTTTTCTCTTGATGCTGTCAAGATTCTCTCTTTGACTTTAGACAGTTTTGAGTGATGTGTTTAGGTATGTATCTCTTTGAATTTACCCTGTATGGAGTTTGTTGAGCTTGGAGGTATAGATCAATGTACATTTGGGGGAAGTTTTCAACAAATTTGGGAAGGTTTTGGCCATTGTTTATTTAAATTCCTTCTGCCCATTTCTCTCCTCTCCCTCTGGCACTCCCATGATATTATGTATGTTGGTGCATTGGATGGTATCCTACAGGACGTCTGTTCATTTTTTCTCATTTTTTCTTACTGTTTCATAGACCAGATAATGTCAGTCAACCTGTGTTCAAGTTTACTGATTCATTCTTCCTGCTCAAACTGCTGAATACCTCTAGAATTTTTTTTATCAGTTAACTATGTTTCTCAACTCCAGAAATTTTTTTTTTTTTTTGAGACACAGTCTCACTCTTGCCCGGGCTAGATTGCCGTGGAGTCAGTCTAGCTCACAGCAACCTCAAACTCCTGGGCTCAGGTGATCCTCTTGCCTCAGCCTCCCAAGTAGCTGGGATATGTCACTACACCCAGCTAATTTGTTCTATTTTTAGTAGAGATGGGTCTCACTCTTGGCTTAGATTGGTCTCAAACTCCTGAGCTCAAGCCATCCTCCCACCTGTGCATCCCAGAGTGCTAGGATTACAGGCATGAGCCACTGTGCCTGGCCTCAACTCCAGAATTTCTATTTGCTTCTTTTAAAAAATTGTTTCTATCTTTTTATTGATATTTTCTATTTGTTGAGACATCATTCTTATATTTTCCTTCAGTTCTTTATATGTAGCTTCCTTTAGCTCTTTGAATATATTTAAAAGAGCTAGTTTAAAGTCTTTGTCCAGGGAGTCTGATGTTTGGGTTTCCTCAGGGAAAATTTCTTTTGATTCATTTTTTCCCAAATTGTGGGCCATACCTTCTTGTTTCTATGTCTCATTTTTTTGTTCAAAATCAGACATTTTAAGTATAATAATATCACAGCTCTGCTCTAGAAATCAGATTCTGGACATTAAACCTCCCTAGAGTTTGTTGTTGGTTGTTGGTTTGGTGACTTTTTGCACTAATTCTGTAAAGTCTGCTTTATTGCATGTGGGCACTGAAGTGTCTGCTACTAATTTTGGTTAATTATTGGAAAAAATTTCCTCAAATGCCTGGAAGTAGTAGTAAGTCTCCCAGTAAGGGTGAGGAGTTCCGTATAAATGTTGGTGCATACTTTCAACAATTAGCCATACAGTTTGCAACCCTTCATTTCCTGCTTACACAGAGCCTTGAGGTTATCCAGAGGGTGGTAGCTAAGGTCTCTCAGCATGTGTGGAGCCTTCTAAATTCCTAGTAGGCCTGTGAAGTTTTCAAAGCCCTCTGTGGACATCTCATTCCCCAGCTTTTCTATTTTAAGGTTTTGGTTGGCCTGTCATTTGCCACAACTATTATCCAGTGTCTGAGGCAGCCAAGAGGATCAATAATTTCTTCCGATTCTTTTTGGTAAATATCCTGGGGAAAGAGGCTGTTCCTCCTGGGTAGGCTTCAAGTCAGGTTAAATAAAGACAACCTTCCAAGTGGGTTCTTCCAAGGAACCACTCTGAGAATGGTACTTTGCCGGGGGCTCCGGCCCTGTTCTGCCCTCTCTGGTGGTTGCCTGGCTGTTGGTTTTCAAGGCTGTCACCCAGTGGGACAGGGGCTGGAACATAGGAATACGGCAAGGTAAAATGCCACAAAGGTCAACATTCTTACCAAGAGTCACCTGGTTTTCTTGCACAAATGCTGTCTGGATTGCTGGAAGTGTGTGGTGTATTTCAGGACTTTTGAAGAAGTTAGTTTTGATCAGTGTTCTTGTTGCTTTAATGGTGGAGACAAGTCTTAGAGGTCCGCTCTGCCGTTTCACTAGTACCACTCTTCCCTTTGTTGAAAAGCGTCGTGTTTGCTGTGCTAGTTGCTGATTTATATGTTTGTGCGACCTTCTCAAATCTGAGTTTATTTTGTTTAGAATATTTTCATCAATAGCATTATTTTATCAGTAAAGTTTTGGTTGTCAGTGTTTTCACCCGTATTGTCTCCTTTTGTCTAAGGCGAGGCTGACAGCCTCATTTTTAAAGCAGTCAAGGATCCACGTTACTTTCCTTAACCTTACAACACCACAAATGTCATTTCTTCTTAAAACTGTTCATTAAGGGGTAGTTTTAAAGTCCATTTACTCTTTTGATAAAGGCAGTTGAGGATGACTTTGTGGAAATGCGTAAGAATGACCCTCAGAGCGTCACCGCTGACGATCTCCACCAGCTGCTTGTGGTGGCTCGGTAAGTAGCGCATGTCCATAATTGCATTTTCAGTGAGCTGTGTATAAGTCCCGATTTATTCAGCATTAACTAAGGCAGACTTCTAAAAACGGAAACGAACTTTTCCTTTTAGGAATACCGTATAAAAGGGCTTATTGAGGGGGAATTGCATTTGGCTGGTGTGATCTCTTCAGTGAAACAGGCATGCTGCTTGTTCTCTAAGTTTCAAAGAACGAGCCACCCTCCAATTCTGACTCTTAAAAGATGCCTTTGTAGAAAGTATAACTTGGCTGTTGACTTGTGTGAGGCTACCAGACGGGTCGTGTCTCCTAACATGGACTGTTACATTTAAAAAGTATTCCTAGGTCTTAGAAAAAATTAAAAACTTACTATGCTAGCTCTAGACTTAAATTTGTTTCTGTATTTCACACCAGGTGTCTGTCTCTCAGTGCTGGCCAGACAACACTGTCGAGGGAACGATGGCTAAGAGCAAAGCAGCTGGAGTCTCTAAGAAGAACCAGGCTTCAGCAGCAGAAGTGTGTGAATGGAAATGAACTTTAAAGATCGGAGGCCTATGAAGAATAATGGGCAAACTGTAGTCGCATTATTGTACAATTCAAGTATCATTTATACCACATTGTTTTATAGATAATTTGTACCACAAGCCAATACTTTTCCTGAAATTAAGCCTGGTAACATCTGAAGTTTATATGATATTCAGTAAGGGCTTTTACCTTACTGGTTTTATGGAGCTTTTCCAGTTTGTTTTATAATTATATAAATTAGTAATGATGTAAAAAAAAGTATTTGATATTAAAAGTTTAATATTGACTAATGTTGCTGATTATACCATTTCCTTAGCTTCAGATAAGTCATAGGCCAGACTCTGTTGAATTGCTGATGTTAACTTCATATGAGAATTGTGTACTTCATATTTCTGTCTTTCCAGTTAACAATGGGGCTGGGTGTGCTCAGTAGCCAAGTTATGGGAATGGGCTGTTATTGCCATTGATTCACAGGACCATGTGAAATTCTGTATCGTCACTTCCCAGGCACTTGCCCACAGAAACTTTTTTCCACTTAACAGTTATTAACAGCCCACAAAACTAGTCTTTTGCACGGCAGTGGTTCCCAAACTTTTGGAATTCATGGATCAGCAGTAATATTTCCAAACTTTTTGGGGGACCATAGGGTTACCAATTTATTTTACCAAGTAATCTGAAAGAAATAACTGTATTATCACTTTTTTCATAAAAGAACAATCTCAGAACACAAGATAAATCCCACTACATTGTCCTTATTTTTCCTCATTACATCCTAGTGCATTTGGGAACCACACTTAAGGGAATGCTGCCCTATAAAGTTTTGCCCAAGTATGAAAACAAAATAGTACCTCTTTAGAAAGGTTTTTAATTATCTTCCTAATATGTCTCATTTACTTTGGTTGATTGTATTAGATTTTTAACTTTTTATGAGTTTATCAGTTCTAAATGTGTTAGATCAACTAATGTCTGCTCTCCAGTAACGGCCTGATACAACTGCAGGTAGATTTTCCCCAGACCAATTAGTTTTAATATCCAACTTTTAAAGGAACAAAAGTATCAGAGCAAATTACTATAATTGTGGCAACAAGGATCTCTACAAAGGTTAGAATGTTACTTTAAGCTATGAATGGTATAAAGATTAATTTTTTCTAGTAAGTAACTTACCTAGTTGGAAACAGATCAGTTAAATGATCCCTTAAAATTTTTCCTATAAGGCCTAAATTGACATTGTTAACCAAGGAAACAGGGTCAGCCTTGAAAAATCAAGGAATTCATGCCTAACTGAAGTAAAAATTACTAGTTCAATATTAACTTTTCCTAAATTCAAATCTATTTTTATAAACTAATGTAAATAATGTTTATATTAGAATTCTAACGGGTTTTCATTTTTATAACTGGTAGACTAGACCTTCCTTAAACTTTTAGAAATAAAATGAAAGCTTACTGGATTTGTGAGAATGAAATACATTTTCTTTAATTGTCCTAGAACAAAGTAGATTAGTTACCATGTGTTTATTGTGCCAATGTAAATTGTAATTCACCAAAGAGAAGTACGTAATTTGCTTGGTCTTGGAGAAAAGTTCCCTTGAAAGAACCCTCTTTCCAATAAATAAAACTTCCCCAATTACCGGTACCTTGGGCTCTTCTTCATGAACTGTAAGATTCAGCGTCCCATGTAATCTTGTGTGAAAAAAGATCTTGTGCCCCTGGTGGAAAAACATGACAGAGCTAAACGGAAGTGTGGAAGGAGATGCCCTCCTACTCAAGGCCCACCCAGGCAGCGCAGTGGAACTCTCCACTGCGGAGTCCTTTTCTCCCTCGCCTATACATGTGGACAGTCAAGTTTGTTGCTGTCATTTAAGGCAAGATGTTAGTCCTGTATGAATGACCAGGAAACTGAACAAGCAACAACGCTGTTTGTTTGGAACTAAACACTGCCTTAGGGTAATTTTAGTTTTGAAAAATCTCTTTGGAACTAATTTTGGTGGACCTTAAACATGGATATTTTATCAATTAACCTTGGCTTTTCTTTGTTGGGAATACTCGTTATTTTCAAGACCCAAAAGAAAAGTTGGTAGCGACAGAATAAAACATTCAATTTAGAGTGTTTTGGTTTCAAAATAGTTTGTGATGCATGTCATCATTTTTGAGAGCATGAGAATACTTAAAAGGAATGAAATATTTGGAACAGCTCAGACCAAGTGTTGAGTTATGACAAATTTACCATTTAAGAATTCTTTGATTTAAAATCAAACCCGCATTTTTAAAATGTTATGCAAAGAATTCTCACACACACTGTCATTTTAAATTACAATGGTACTTTTTTAATAGTCACAAGATTTGACACTTCAAAAAAAAGATACCACTAATAAATAACAAGTGGAATGTTTATCAAAGTTACAACAGACATAATGTTCAGCTGAGAATCACAACAGAGTAAGGCTCTAAAGACACGAGACAAACCGATACTTGCTGAAATACTCCAATTTTCCTACTACGTGGTTTACAGAGGCAGATGTCCATGTCCGACACAGGTTCAGGTTATAGCCCAAAGTGACCTGGTTCCTGAATTACTTTCAAGTAAGCAAAGTGCTCTGTAGTGTATAAGCTACTCAGGTCTACCCATTCTAGGGTGACGCACTTCCGTAGTCCTTGCTCTCAAATTTGGGAATCTACTCAGGTTCAAACACCTTTTAAAAGTACAAGTTTAAATACCCTAATATGTGAAAACTTTTTGAATTTTTAAAGAAAAACCATGGAAGGATTCTTTGTGGCTAAAAACTAAATCTGAATTATGCGTGTCTGACATTGTATAAACATATTTTTAAGTTCATTTTGCTGGACTTCATTAACCACTTCAGGTTCTGCAGGACTCTTTTGAACTTTTGCCACTGCAAAGTTTATCCCATGGGTTAATCCAGCTTGGGTAATATTAGCAACCTGGACCATGGAACTTCGAATTTTTGCAAAGGGAGAGACTGCTCGGCTACTGCCCTCTGAAGGAGGAGTTACATGAAGCCCTGTCTCCAGCTCAAGCATACTGGAACCGGAGCTGAGGGTCTTTTGAGATATGACTGAATGTTCTGGTTCAACTGACAAAAACTGTGGACTTGTTGCAGAAAAAGACACATCTAATTGAGATGGTCGGGAAGGTGTCTGTTCCGCTGGTTCAGATTGTGTTTCTTCATTAGGAACTTGATTGGTTATTTGATTTCCTTCCTCACTAGCCTGCTGAGACACAGATCTGGTCTCTGATAGTTGGGTCATTTTGTTTTGTGCATCTTGCACAAATCTGTGGCAGTAAACATCCACAGGCTTGGCAAAGCTAGTCAGTATGTGTATGTTGTCAGCAGAAGGACTTTTCGTCAAAGGAGACTCCTGGCCTTTTCCAAGCCCACTCGCATGAGCAACAGTAATCTCTGAAGGAGCATGGATGTTAATATCATTGCTGCTAACAGACTGGGATCGACTGCCTAATCGAGGTGCTGAAGCAATAATACCACAGCTAGGAAGAACATAATCTATCGGCCCTACGCTTTCTAAAGAATTAGCTAGCTGCCTGTCTTCATCAGACTTGGAATTTGTAAGGAATTCATCAGAGTGGTATGAGTCATTATCTGAAGATATGTCCCCATCAGACTCTGCCTGGACCTTATTATCCATCACTCCTGTGTTTTCCATGGTTTCAAGACTATTATCTGATTTCCAAAGATTTACTTTTAAGTTTGGTTTTAGAAAGTTAACTTTCATTTCAGGTTTTGTAAAGTTTCCTAGCTTTCGTAGGTTGCCAATATTTACATTAGATTTGGTTTGCTTCACTTTTTGATTTAGAGATGAAAATTTGCTCATTAAAAAATTTTTTCCCTGGGCCAAAGAGCCTTGGTTCTGAGATCTGATACCGATGATGTCTTCGTGAGGTTTACTGCTCTTCCTACAAATTAGAACAGAAAAATAGTTAATTCCCCATGAAATCCAATACACCAGTTCCAATTATTAATATAAGTGAAAACATTTTGCTTATTTCAAGGAATTGGTTCTAATTTGTTGAAAACAATGCATTGCTAATTAATAAACAACAATCAATATTCACACCTTTGAAACTGGAATCCCAATTTTGGGATGCTCTTCTCAGGAAATTATCCTAAACACGAAAAAATACACATGACAACGATATCTATCATTGACTTTTTTATAAAAGGAAAAAAAGCCTGCAGCAACCAAAATTTTTAGCAACTGGGTTCAACAGCTGTGTGCTAGGTGTTATTCTAAGTGCATTATCATTCAATCCATGTAACTCTGACACAGACTTTATCATCTTATCTTACAGATAACAAAGTTGAAGTAAAGGAATATTAAGTATCTCTCCCAAGGTTGAAGGGTAAGTGATAGAACCAGGAGTAAAAAAAAAAAAAGTCTGGCCAATCAGAGTCCATGTTCTGAATCCACACAATATATTTGCAAACAGATCATGGTAGGCAGCTATTAAAATGATAGTTATGAATTCTATAGTAATATGGAGAATGCATGTAATTATGTTTAGCAATAAAAGATTATATTAAATATATATATATAAAAGGTTTAACCTGTACAGGTTGCAAATGTATACAAGAAAAAGAACTGAGACAAAACTACATCAAAGTGATAGCAGCCATGGAATGGCATCTTAAATGAGTTACCTGTAAACTCATCATCTGTGGCAAACAAAGTACACTCAAAACCTTGTAAACCCACTCATGTATACATGGTATTTATACTGTACAATTCATTGGGTCCTGTATAGCCAATTTTTATTCCAAAATTGGAGATCATTTTGGAGTAGATAAAATAGTTTATACTTAGAGGCCTTGTTATTAAAGAAACAAATTGGAGGGGAAAGAGCAAATGTATTTCTGTGTATTATATAACTACACAATAGTGGCTGTGTTACAGTAACTTGTGTGAATTTTACATAGCTCAAAATTTTTCCATAATATAGTTCTTTAAAAACTACATACAAAAAATTAAATTGGCCATGATCAATTTTCATATAGGCCAATATTATTGAAGCATGAGTCACGTAGCCAACCAGGGAATAAAAATAATAATAAAGGTCAAAAATCCCTCCAAAGGGGTTACAGATTTTGGAAGACACTTCTACAATTAGGCATCCTAAAACTTTCTACTCTACTGATTGAAACCTCCCTTATAGAAGAATTCTAATTAACAAGTATAGAAGGAATGAGGGAATTAGAAAAACCACAATTAGATCACCATAGGAATAATTACTATAGACAAGACCCACTGACTAGTGCTTATGAAAATGAGTAGGTTTAAGCAGAAACTATATTTGCATAATCTCAAAGGATCTCTCCCCAAACAGTTATATAAAGGGGAAAACAGTAAGTTTACAGCGGAAAATCCTGGCAGACACCACCTTGGCCAAGTAATCAAGGTTAATATCAACGGTAAGACATGGATGTCATGTCTTCCCCTCCCTGCAACAGGATGCACTCAAAAGTGCACACCACTTCCATGGTGTCCTTCTCAGTAAGACATAACCTCAGCAGAATCATGAAAAAACATCTAAATACCCTAAACTGAGGGATGTTTTACAAAATAACTGGCCAATACCCTTCAAGAGTGTCAAAGTTATAAAAGACAAGGGAATATTGAGGAACTAACATAGATTAAATGAAACTATGGAGACAACTAAATGCAATGGGGGAACCCTGGAATGGAAAAAGGACATGAGTGGAAAAGCTGGTGAAATCCTAGTAAGTTCTGTACTTTGGTTAATAGTATCGTGCGAAGGTTAATTTCTTAGTTTTGATAAATGTCCTATGGTTACGTAAGATGGTAACATAAAGGAAAGCTGAATAAAAGGTAAATGCAAACTATCTGTGCAACTCTTCTGTAAATCTAAAAATTATCTGAAAATTACATAGATACAGAATTTAAACAAAAAGTGTTATTTTTTGATGCAAACATATTTGATGCCTCTCTAAATACCAACACATTACCCTAATGTGATCCCCTCCAACTCCCTGCTGCAAATACTTTTAAAGAAATAAGACCTTGGATAATAATGTCTTTATTCTTGGGAGACAATCGCAAAGAAAATCTTGAGAAGTAGTATACTCACCTCTCAAGTTTTTTCTCAATTATAGGTACATCCAATCCCATGGCTTGCTTGGTGATCTGCAGCATCTCCGCAATGCACTGAAGGGTATCTGAAACCCAGAGATAACTGCTTGCCAATTTCTCCAAAAACATACTTAAAAAAATAGCAGTTCTAACTCATACAACCTTGAATGAAATTTGTACAATACAAATATATTTGCTACAATTTATAAAAAACTACCTGTTCACTAATCCCCCAACTAATTCAAAATGTTCTAAAACAAATTTTAACAGAAAAGCAAAGAACTAAATCAACTGGAATTAAAACTGTATTTGCACTGTGCTAGATGCCAAGGCAAGAGCTATAAACAAGACAGGCATGGTCCTAACTACTACCCACAAGAGAAACATGAGGTAGGAAAAGCCCTGGCACCTCTGTGGGCTTCTGATAAGGCCACACACACTGAGAATCCACTATAGAGTCCCTTGCCAAAAACCACACAATCCATTCAAATAATCTCCCTGCACTGCTGGAAACAGTTGCTATTTCACCTTCTCACATCCCAAAGCTATTCCTTGGATCAGTTCTCATTCCAGTTGGTTACAGTATAAAATGTCCCAGTTCTATTTGGGCTTGTAAGGGCAGATACAAAGTTATCAGTGAACACTTTCATCTTTTCCTCTTTTTACCTTTTCCATCCTCTTCTGGATTTCGTATTACAGCTCTCAGTGTGTGGAAATAACCACTTGCTTCTTTGTGTCTGTAGTGCAGTCGCATGCAGGAGAACTTTGGCTTACCAAAAAGAGTGGGCTCAGGACCTAAAAACCCAAATGAATATGTGCAGTTATATCGTTCATGTAACATTTGCTTTCTTCTATATCTTCAAAAGGCCAACACACATTTATCAATTAGGTATTTAATCCATTTTCTTCATAATCTAAATGAGAGCATAAAAAATATGAGCTTATCATGATCATTTAGTCTGATGAAGCTATAAAAACTGTTTAAATTATTTAAATTAATCTTCACAAGGTAAATAATAAAAGGAATACAGTTATTATCATTAGATTATACATCTGTCACTAACCTCTAAAAATAGAAAGGCAGTCCTAAGAAATAGACGGCTTGGAATATCCCTTTCTGGTTTCTAACAGATGTTATACCAGTTGCTTAAATACTTTGAGCCACTCTTGGAAGCAACACCATTTGCTTTCTATGACATTTTGTTAGTATGTTAAAATTTACCTATTTCTATTTTTTCCAGGTCTTCTAGACTTAGTCGTTGGTACTGGTTTACTTTATCAACTTCATCATCATAACTAGATCAATGGAAAAGTAAAAAGAGGGTTAAAATCAAAAAGCATATTTGGTTTGTCACCTGAGATGTAATATAGCAAACTATTACATGCAGGTAAGATAACAATCTTCCACAGCACAATACATACCTGTTGAAGAGTTAAACATAAGAACTATTTTAAATACTTGATTAAACAATAACAGATATAATTCAAAACGGCTAAAGAAAAATCAGTTTGTAGATCTTACAGTAAAAGAAATCCATTACAAGGTAAAAATAATTTCAGTTTTATAAAAACTTGCATAAAATGAAAATGAACCTAAAACCTAATCTAAAAGGCAAAACACACACACAAACACACACACACACACACACACACACACACACACTCCTATGTATCTGGGAATAATACAGCAGATAAATTCGATATCCAAAATCAAGAATGAAAAATCCGTGTGATCTATGCCAACAGGCATGTGGGCCAATGCCTAAAAAAATCAGTTTATACAAAGCCAAAATATAGTGAATATTTACTTAGAAAATATAATTTAAAACTCGATTCTGGTGTAACGTATGAGGAAACAAGCACTTGTATTTTGCTAGTGGCATTGTTAATCAGTAGTCTTTCGGGAGATAAATCTGACAACAAATCACAAAAGTCATATAATTCATCATACCCTTGTAACCAAAGAGAAGCACGCATGCGTGCACACACACATACAAGTTATCTGCATAAAGACAGCTGCATCATTCGTAATAACAAAAAATTGGAAGCAATTCAATACCTAACAATGGGAAAATACATTATAGTAATACAAACAATGATATATGACCATTAATGACATAAATATATGGAGTACATCAAAACCTGGGAGATATATAGGAAATAATACTAAATGTTAAAAGAACACAATATTATGCAGACATTGATTTTAACTTTAAAATCATTTTCAAACCATAAAAAGAGGTCAGAATGATGTTAACAGTTATAAAAAGGTAAAGGGGTTCAATGAGGTTTCATAAAATACACAATAAAACCAGATTCTTACATTTTTTGTAATAAATTCTAAGAAGGAAATTTACTCAAGTTTAAAAAAATCAAAAGCTTTAAATCAATAAGCAACTTACTAGGCCACGTAGTAGGCAGAGTTAGAAAGCAGTAACAGCACATCCACATCTCTGTGAGTAGCATCAATGAGGCTAAACAAACATGACACAGGGAATTAAATATTTTCATTTTCATCTGCGTTTTTTGCCAAGAGTATTTCTACAGCAGAACCACTTAGGACAAAAGATTGGCCAAGGGGAAAAAATGAAAAATAAATCAAATAATCAATGAGTTCTACTTCTGAAGTTAAACATAATACAATCTATCCATTTGGAAAATCTTTAAAAAAAACAACAAAAACTAGATTTGGGAAGTGGGGAGGTGGAAGGAAAGGCTGGAGCTGAGGGGGAGGCAGGTAGCCAAAGGAGGGAGGGAGGCCTCAGGAGAAACAGGATAATGTGGGAGGGGACTGGAGAGAGTCCATTACTGGGAAGAAAGGAAAACGTGAGCCTGAGAAAGCATTATCTATACTTAAAAATAACAGACCACATACTTCGGATATTTTTACACTCACATAGTATGCATCTTTTGAAAGAATTTTACATAAAAATAATGTGTAAAAACGGAACGAGTCCAAGCTACTTTCGCATTTTTCTCACTACATATGAATTTACTTGGCTTTCAAGGAACAAGTAAACATTTTCTTACTCTAAGTCCATTTTACCATATTTATACCCCCTTAAAATAAAGATCAAATGAAGACTTAGAAACTAGATTGAATGTTGATGAACCATTAAACCAGATCTACACTAAAATGTACATCCTTGTAAAATTACTAGTAAGAAAACAGTCAATATATAAAATCTACAAATAATCAACAAATAGGCAGAATTTGAATTAAAATGAAACTTCTAAGATTAATATTAATAACAGCTTCTTTCTGTTAAAGGTGGGGATTAATCTGCATTCTTATACTGGTCTCCAAATGCCACTGTAAGAACCACCAATGTTTCTGCTTGAGGATTCCGTACCTATTCCCGAGACCTTATCAAAATGCTACTGGAAAACGAGATGATAGTGAAAAAAATCATTTGCAGAAAAAACTTAAACCACATACTTAGATTAAGTAACTGCGTAAGCATGAGGTCACTGTTTAACAGGTACTGCAGGGAAGGATTTACCAAATTCTCAAACTGCAGTTTGCTACATCAGTGGCACCTTGTTGCAGCTTAAGTCTAATAGAATCTTAAATAACAAATTCATCTCAATTTTCATGTAAAATAATATATTGAAAAACAATGAATGAGATAGTAGGATGCCAAAACCTGGTAACGCACACATGGATTCTAGGAGCCAAAATTTGAGCACCAACCAATTAGTCAATGGGAAAAAGAAAACTATAAATTCAATGATCCCAGGAGCTTCACTGACAACACCGTAAAACACAATCGGGTTTTGTGCATTGATACTTACGCGCACTCGGAACATTGTTGCTTGAGCGAAGTCATAAAAATTACATCACGATGCATATTTTACTATGAAATAGATTCTATTGCTACTAATTACGGTATTACTTTTATCCTAGTTTCCTATATTGGCATTAATATTTACATCAGCTAAACATGATACTCAAGTCAAAAACAAGTCCTGAACGAGGAGCACTGGGCACGCAGCAGGCGGTCAAAAAATGTCAGCCTTCCCACCCCCCATTTTTACTTTGTCTTAATTAACTACAGTAAATACTTAATTCCCCTTCCCGATGGTACCCTTCCCCTTAAAGAAAAAACACAACACGCTTAATACGAACAAGAGTAAGAAGAAAAAAGCCTGTAGGCACTCCCTCCCCCCGCCCCAGGTGCGCAGCTTTGTAGGAAAGCTGCGCTATTCATTTTTGTTTTCCCGCCACTGAGGCAAGCCCTCCTTCCACACTATGAAGACAAAAATTGCCAGCACCACATGCAGCCCGACCACTGCGACGATAGTCGCGTAAAAGGCGCTGTCTTCAGGGGACATTAACATCAGACTTTGGAACAGAAGTAATTTGCAGGAAAAATACAGCCCGACAGGAACTTTAACCATAAGTCCTGCGAAAAGCAGGAATATCTTGAAAGTCATGGCGAGGACGCTGTCCGGCTGCGGCTCGGCGGCGGGGGCCCGCTGCCCGGCGGGCGGTCTGTGGGCGCGCGGCATCGTCCGTCCGTCCGTCCGTCCGTCCAGGGCTCGAAGCCCCACTCAGACCGCGTACAGCCGCCCGCACCGACCTCGCGCCTGCGAGCCTATGCGGCGGATGCGGCAACTGCGACGCGGCAGCGCCAAGTCACGCCCAGGGGACGGCTCTAGCGTCCACCCCCGCTTCCGGTTGCGGCCGGTGGGCAGTGCGCATGCGCGTGCTGTCCCGCGCATCCCCCGCCCTCCATGGAGGGCACGGACCCCGCTCCGCGCGGGAGGGGTGGCCAGGTGGCCGGCCCCAGCGAGAATTTCTTCCTGCCTTTGCCTTTACACGGGACTGTGTTCGCGCCTTGAGGGGTGCCGGGTCTCGGGCGACGCTGGAGGGCTAGTGGGGGCACTGCGGCCGAGCGTCCCTCCGCTGCACCACCACGTGCCTAAGGGACGTGGCTGCCAAGCGCCTGGCCACAACCGACGGTTCGGGCGCGAGGGCGGGGCGGGGGGGCACGGTCATTCCCGCTTCCCCGCGAGGACCGAGCATCTACGGTAAGCAAATCGGTCACCAGGAAACAGGTCCAACCCCCTGCTGCGGGTCGAAAGGGGCATCTGACTTCAGGGGACGGGAAGTTGCACGGAGCGGGCAGAGCGAGCTGGCTTCGTGGAGATGCTGCCGCGCACCCGCGCAGCACCCGAGTCCCTTCCGATTCCACACTCCACTGTGCCGCTGTCAATCAAGTCAGGTTTCCCTGCGATAACTGGGGGCGGGAGGGCAGGAGACCGGGAAGGACAAGAACGGCCGGAGCGGTCACACTGGGACTGGCCGGTGGCCGTCCAGCCCAGACCCGCGCTCGGCGACTGGAAGCACACGCGGGTGAGGGCAGGGTGGCCAGCGAGCGGCGGCGTGCTGGACAGTTCCGGCGGGAGAGCGGGCACGGCCATTCCCGCTTCCCCGCGAGGAGCGAGAACCGAGCATCTACGGAAAGCAAATTAGTCTCCAGGAAACAGGTCCGCCTCACCTGGGGTCACAGTCAATGAGGGCCCAGCCCCCGTGGAACTTTTCATCATCAGGCAGTAGTAACTTCATGTAACTCTGTAAGAGCTGGCTGATTAGTTCCTGGTGGCTTCTCTGGTTTTCCTTATGCAAAGCTTCATGCTCTTTCTCCTTGGTAAATATGGAATAAAGATCTTCTGTCACTGGAATGCCTTGCATCAAATCTAGGGCGGAAGTGTTAATATCTATCATCATCTTAGTTTACAAATATATTTTTAAAAAACAAAAGAGAATGTAAGACCTAAAATTACAAAGCCCTTAGAAGAAAACACATACACAAATCTCTGTGACATTGGATTAGGCGTTATTTTCTAGATGTGACACTAAAATTATAAGCAACGGAAGAAAAAATAGACAAACTAGATAGCATCAAAATTAACAACTTTTGTGTTTCACAGGGCACCATGACAAAAGTGAAAAGATAACCCACAGGAGAAAATATTTACAACTCATTTATCGGGTAAGAGACTTGTATCCAGAATATAGGAAGAACAACTCAATAATAAAAAGCCAATTTAAAGTATGAACAAAAGAGCTGAATAAACTATTAATAAGTTCCTCTTGGTGGGGCATGCAGCTCAGGCCTTAATATAATAAATCATTGTACTCCCATTCCCAGCAGTTATTTGGGATAATGAGACCCAAGGAGGCTTCTGGAAAAGATCTGCCAACTGGTCCTACAAAGGGAAGTGATGAGCACAGACTGCCACTTCCTTCTCTCTCTCAGCCTTCAGGAGAGCACCTTCAGGGGGATCAGGAGGAAGCTGACGCTGTGAATGGCGAACTGGGGGAGGACAATTGAGAACCTGGGTCCTCAGTGAAAAACTGAGTTGCTAGATCAACGAGTGGGAAGCAAAGTATCTTAGTTTTTCCTTAAATAAACTGCTAAACCCTGTGCTATTCGGTAGTCAATAGCACGTACCACCGCCCTCCCCCCAATCTCTGGCAAATAAATCAAACATCTTCTTTACATCAGAAATTCCTAAGTGCCTTGTACTTAGGCCCTATTAGACTAATGTGTATGCTAAATAATCAACCGAAAAATGTGATTTTAAAAAGATTCGTGGGGACCACATATCAGCTATGTTACATTTGGTTCTAATCCAGAATATTCTCCATTTACTTTAATCCTATACAGTAATATTTTCATGAAAATTAAATTAAAAACATGTCAATGCATAAACTCTACTGGGTCATCTACCCTTCCATTTCTTCTAAAAAATGTAAGTTGGTCAGGATAGTCTCTAAATCTGGTACCCTAAAATCCTGTTAAACCATGCTATGGAAAAGGATAGTGGATTTGTCCACATCAAGAACATAGGATAAATGACGTACAGAGAGAGAAAAACCATCCAGTTTTCTTAGCCTTGCATAATAGGAAAGCAAACAGAATATGAAGTTCTTAGTTGTTGAGGTTTAGGGCACTTATTCCACACCCCAGGAGCTTCAAATCCTGCTTTCCATTACATGAGTAGCAAACTGACAATTACGTATGGAAATGGCTTCTTTCATTGCTCCGGTCCAAAATATTTCAAATTCTAATCTTGCAAAAACTTGAATTTGATTTATTGGGTAAGATGCTCAATATAGAAACACAAGTATATTACAAAACATGAGTTATGTTAATAAAGTTGGTTTCTGTAAAATGTTAGTCACAGAAAGAATGATAAATTTTAAGGAAAGAAAAACATTTCTGTTCCTTACCTATAACAGCTTGCCTATAAGCATCCTTAAATCGATTGAGGTAATACCTATTTGCTGAGTTAACTCCATCTTTCATAACTCCTGCTAACTTCCTTTCTCCTGTCCTTGTAAAGTCACCCTGTCAAACAAAAAGGCATTTTGACCATTTATTCAAACACAAGACTGTTCTCCCAAAATCAGTTGTGGGCTTTCAAGTTTGAGACTGGAATTCTACAGGCTTTTATAATTTCCAAACTATAACTTTAATAATTTTCAAATAGTGTAGGTAAATTAAAATATCTACTAGTATTTGACTCTGATCCAAGTATGTCAAATAATTAAACATGCTATTTGTGACATCAGATCTTCACAGTTAGATAGTGCTTTAGGGTAAAGCCATTTTTGGCAAATTGTAGAATTTCTAGAATTTACAGGTCAAAACCAATTATATAACAAACACAAAAACAATAAAAATTTCAAGCCTCAAATTGGTACAATATTCAAAAACCAAATTTCTGATGTACGGAATGTGGACAGTTGCCTGGAGTTTATTACAATAGGCTTTAACCTGTGTGTGTATGTGTAGATGTGGAGAGAGAGCAAGACCAAGGGTTTCCATACCTCGCTATTACAGTCACCTGTAGAACAAGCCAATGAAGATTTAAATTGTTTTGTTTCCCTTGCTTTTCACAACAAAGGTGTCAGAGGAAGTCTCTAGAGAGGTGTTGACTTAAACTTGAGGCAAGGAAGGTATAGTCTCTCTTGTTCCTCATTTGAACCCCACTATTTCTACCCAGGGCAATCTCAGAAATCTCAGGCCTTGTTCTAAATCTGACAGTGTAGGAAGACCTTGCTGCCAATTAGGCCATTCGCAAGGAATATTAGTGTAGCAACAAGTATCTATTACACAAGAGAGAGTCATGAATGCTGATCCCAAAGAAGTTTAAATTCAAAGGGAAAAAAAAGTATTTCTCTTATTAAACAATAACTTGTACAAGGACTTCTAAAGTTTACTTTCCTTATTTAATAAAATGGTTTTGATATTTATCACTCCACCAAAAAAAGAGACTGATACCTATTGAGTCCTTAATGGTACAATGTGTACAATATGGTACAATGTGTACCAAATATGTACAATATTTTATAAGAAATATCCTGAAATGAACCATTACCTTAAAGAATGATTAATATAAACCTAATTTAAACTAATTCAACCACTTCCTATTGCCCACAAAGGGCAATGCCCTCAGAGGGACTATTTAGTTACAAGGGACTATGTTTTACATTTAACTTAAAATTCTGTGAAGACTAGCTCTGCAGGATCTTCAAAAGACTTTATTTACAATAACAATATTTTTTGTTATTACAACTCACATTTCTTCAGCATTTACTACGCTGCATTAATGAATATAATCCCATGACAATCTTTTGAACCAGGCCTAGTATTACTCCCATTTGACAAATGAGACAGGTTAAGCAACTAGTCCCAGGTCACAGAGCTGGTAAGAGGCAGGGCTGGGCTACAAACTCAGAGAAGACAAAGTATCATATTGGGGGCCTAATCCCACCAGTAGACATGTTTTGCCTGTACACAATTTTTTTTTTTTTTTTTTTTTTGAGACAGAGTCTCACCCTGTTTCACCGGCTAGAGTGCCGTGGCATCAGCCTAGCTCACAGCAACCTCACACTCCTGGGCTTAAGCGATTTCTGCCTCAGCCTCCCAAGTAGCTGGGACTACAGCCATGTGCCACCATGCTCAGCTAATTTTTTATTTATATATTTTCAGTTGTCCAGCTAATTTCTATTTTTTAGTAGAGACAGTCTCTCTCTTGCTCAGGCTGGCCTGAAACTCCTGACCTCGTTCATCCTCCCGCCTCGGCCTCCCAGAGTGCTAGGATTACAGGCGCGAGCCACCGTGCCTAGCCTGCCTGTACACAATTTTGAAAACTAATCATTTCACATAAAATTCTCGATTTCCAGACTCCCTTGAAAAACTGGAAGATCTGACAACACAGGACCTCACAAGAAAGAGCAAACTGGCCCCTCCCAAGACAGCATATGCTCCTCCTCAGGTCCATACAGCCCCCCTTCTCCCTCTGATCTAATGGGTGTCCTGCTGGAGTCACATTACCTGGCCGGACCCCTGCCTTAGCGAAATATTCCAGAAAGGAGTCAACTACCCAGACCTAACACCTGTAGCCTACGTACCTTTTTAACCCTGTGTCCTACAAAATGATCCACAAATGCTTGCTGCAGGTATTTACCTTCAGAGCAGCTGTCCCAGCATACTGTCTGCTAATGGAGTCACCATTGTTAGCCCACATTATCTGGTAGATCCGATTACATTTCACAGGTAATGGCTGCTCCGGGGGCATCACACCTAATTTTTTCAGCTAAAATGAACACATTGGTGGATTAACTGTATATGGGTCAGGAAACCATAGCATAAAACATGTACTACAGAAAAAGGAAACATATTCATATACAATTCAGGACCCTTACATTTTTAAAAATGGTCTTTTCATACTTTTTAAAAATTAAGCTCTGCTTGAAAGAGAGCTTTATGAAATGCTATAGCTGAATAAATATAATGAAATATACTGTTTTAAGTTTTAATGTGTAGGATCATACTATTACATTTTGTCTTTGTTTTAAATTCGCCTGTGTAGTGAATCTATCAAAAATGCACATAAAAACAATGGTATTATCTGATCACAGCATGACTGGAAAAAAAGAAATAATAATAATGCTAATAGTAGCAGAGCAGTCAAGTACCCAGTAAATGTTAACTCTGTGCCAAGGCTTTTACATAAATTATCTCATTTAATCATCATAACAACCCTATGTGATCAATACGGTTATTACCCCCATTTTAATGATGATGAAACTGAGGTTTAGAGAGGTTAAGTTCTTTGTACAGAGTCAACACCTAGTAGACGATAGAGCCAGGGCTTCAACTCAAACCTGGCTGCTTAAATGCTACATTAGAGGAGCAGATTCATGTCCTCAAAGAATAGTCACAAGGTTCTATAAGAAACAAAACTAGAAACCATGCTAGGTATTTCTACCTTGGGAGTTTAATAGAGGGACTTTGTCATCCAGATGTTGGAAGGCTGAAAAATCTAAAAGGGGACATAAAGGTAACCGAGATGATGGAAGACAATGAAGGAAGTAGCTGTCACGCTGCTGGGGCACAAAGGGAAGAGGCTGGTTTTGTGGTGTCAAAGGAACCAATAAGCTGCCGACAGGAATAACACAGGTGAAGGGGCTTGTGCCTTTTTCCTCCTCCTGCCTCATGGGCTTCCTTTGGCGTCCCCTATTGGCACAGCCAGCTGTCTGAGCAGAAGTGTGTGCAGACTCCCAGTCCCACACATACGGGAAGGGTGAGTTTGGTGGTGAGAGAAAAAAGGTAAATGAACACACAATGCCATCCAACAGATTTTAAAATGTTGGCCCTCACATTTTTGAAATTAAGAAAATGCCACTTTGTTCATCTTATTTTTAATGAATATTGTTATTTCCAAGTTTTAATGCAATAAGGATGTTGTATGAGTGTTCTACAGATCATTTGATTTTTGAAAAAGTTCTCATACTGCAAGTATTGGGGAAAAAAGAAAGAGTAAGAAAAAGATTCTAGTCATTTGGGTATTCATGAAAAAAAGCATTTATAAAATGAGTATTTGCAATCCAACGGACTCTAAATTACCTGCTGTTCCATGACCACTCTTGAAATGGCAGCTTGAACCACGTTGGTGCGATCCAGGCAGTCCATACAATTAACACGAAAAATCCCTTCTTGTTTACATATTACCCCAGCTTTGTCAACCCTTTTTAAAAATAGTATGGATTATTTAACAATATAAAATACTTTAATAGGTTTTTCAAAAGACAGTTCTTGAAAGTATAACAATAATAACAGCAGCATTAGCCATCAATTTGCTTGGAATATCATTATGTGCCAGGCATTACTGAGTCCTTTATAGACATTATTGTTAATTTACACAATAACTTGGCAAGGAATATATTATTATCCCCACTTAAAAAAACACACAACTGAGGGGAAGAAAGAGTGACTTTTCCCAAGTCCCCTACAACTACTAGGCAGAACTGACACAACCCCAAATTATGCTTTCCTACGCACTTAAAAACCAGAAGGCACTTTAAAACACATCTTGTTCCTTTTGACTCAAAGTAGAAATGCATCTCAACTATCTGAAAAAGACTAATTTACTTTACCACCCAGGGAGGAGTCATGCAGCATGCCTTGCTCATCTAATTTCTCTGGCCACCCGCATAGTCTTAAAATCCAATCGAATGTTCTCTCCTGTCCTTTAAGCCAATTTATACCTCCTGTAGTCTGAGAATCATTTCCCTTTTCTGATAATTTTGAAATGCCTAAAAACTGAGACCAAGTACCTTTAAGCCTTCCCTATTAGGGATGGTGAAAAAGAGGAGAAAGATAAAATGTGGACCACAGAGCGAGAGAATAAACTTGTGTCCTTAAAGAACGGCCGCAGAACATTTCACTTCACGTTGCCCGACTGCATGACACCTTTTCCCTGTTCAAAGCTAACACTGCCTATGATCAATGACATTGTCTTGAAAAGAAGAATAGGTACTGGGAAGCAGAGCAAACAAAGCTTTCTCAGCATGCTGCTATTATTTTAATGCTTAGTGGTACCAGACAAATACGTATATTTCATAGATCAAGAGTCTGTCAAAATGACTTGTTACGAAATACCCACCAACACCACTTCATGTCCAGAATAATGTCATAAATGGCATCTGTGAGTGTTTGAACATTCTCAAACTTCATCCCTCGGCTAAAGCCCATGCCAAAGGAAAGAAAAAAATCTTTAATATGATGATACAATTATTTTTTGAAAACTTACTTAAGATATGACATTTAAGGTAGCTTGGAAAAATTAAGAAGAATTACTACGGGATGTATATGAGGTTATTACTACAATATGTTATATGGACAATTATGTAAATGTTTTTAATTAATCTGCACTGTGGAAAAAAGCACACTTAAGAATACATTGAAACCTATTATTACAGACATCAAAAGCTTCTTTCCCCATCAAATTTCTAATACCTAGGTAAATTAACCCAAATTAGAGTCAGGATTATGACAAAAGAACTTTGTCTCAGAATACACGTAAGTTAAAAGCACCATCAAAATGATTCACGGATTGTTGTTTTTCCAGAGCAAACTCGCGTGCAGTTTATCCACAGGGAAAGAAATGTTACCAACAGAGCAAGAAGATGAGCCAGCTGAGTAATTTTTAAGTAAGGAAACTCTATTACTTCTGCTCAAACTCGAGCAGAAAGGAAATGCGCCAGAAGTTCTTTAACCAGTGTGATCAAAGTAAAAACAGAACTCTAAGTCTCCACGTCATTTTAGAAGAGAAAGCCTAAATATTTTGGGAACAATTAACTCAAAATTTTAGCCAAAATAAAGCCCATATGAAAATTAAGACTAAGTAAACAAATGCTACACTTCCCTAACAATGAGGATAAAAATTTTTTTCTTCCCAACAGAGAAGAGAAAAGGTGCCGGGGGCAGCATCTACCACAAACATTGCAACTGATCAAAACTCATCTCAGGAAGTCATCTTACCAGTGCTCGTGGAAGTCAAATGAAACATAAGTGAGGTGAGAGTTGTTAAACAGCAACACTTGCTTCAGGTAAGCGTCACCAATAATTTTCTCTCTTCCTGCCTGGTCTACCAAGTTAATAATAACCTGTAAGAGTAAAGAAAAAGAAAAAATTAAATTTAATGAGACATTAGAATCATAATGTGATTTTTAAATGATTTGGAATTATGTTTTAGAAATATTTTATGGCCATGCTTAGAAAGTAATCCACTCAAGCATCAACTTTTCCCTATAAAATTAAATTTTCATGTTTCATAAATTTACCAGAATTGCTTACATAGTAGCATTAATAGTTTTTCTATATATCTGCAATAACCAATTAGAATACATAATGAAAACAAAGTCCTTTATAACAGCAAATATTTTAAATATCCAGAATAATTTAAAAAGAAATATATAAAACCTACATACTGAACACTATAAAACTTTGCTGAAATACATAAAAGAAAACCTGAATAAATGGAAATACATACCATGTTGATGGATGGCAAGATTCAATATTGTAAAGATGTCAAGTTTCCCCAAATTAATCTATACACTCAACAATCCCAACCAAAATTCAATCAGGATCTTTTTATGAACTTGACAAGTTAATTCTGAAGTTCATCTGTAAGAGTAACTATGTGGAAAAAATTTGAAAAATAATAATGATAAAGGGGGACTTGCCCCATTGGAGAGCAAAATATACTCTAAATGTATAGCGACTGAAACTGTGGTACTCATGTAGAAATAGATTCCTCAGTGTACATAGATCTGTCTCTGGGCCATCAGTCCTGTTCTACTGAGTCATGTAAGACAAGACCACTCTGGACAAATATGGACTATTCTATCAATGGTATTAGGATAATTGTCTATATGGGGAGTGGAGAGAAGCTTACATCAGCTCCCAACATCTCATTAATTCTGCACAAAATTCTGGATGCATTAATGATCTAGATATCTTTTTCTTCAAGTTATAAAAAAGCTAGAAGAAAATTTAAATGTTTTCTTAATTGTAGGGTGGGGCATGACTTTCTAAGCATAACATAAAAATCAGAGGGCATAAAGGAAAAGATGGGCAGATGTGACAACATAAAAATTTTAAGCCTATGTACCAAATGACAGTATAAGCAAAGGTAAAAAAATCAAAGTAGTACCCAGCAGAATATATCTGCAACATAAAAACCAATAATATATAAAGAGTGCTATAAATTCAATAAGGGAAAACAGTAGATAAAGGATACAGGAGATTCACATGAGAAAATAAACAGACAGCCAATAAACATGAAACTACAAGTTTTTTAATGTCAAAGGAATGCAAATTTTAAAACAGAAAATTAGTTTTCACCTCTACACAGGCAAATGTGAATACTAAATACAGACAGCATTGGTGTATATGTGGGGAAATGGGCACTGGCCCCTACTGTTGCTGGGAATAAAAACTGGTTTGATCTTTTTGGGATCAACACAGTGGTAGGTATCAACTTTAAATACATATACTGTTTGATCTGGCAATGTCATTTCCAGAAATGTATTTAATTTTTGGGATATTTGTGTCCCAAAATAAATAAAAGATGTTTTCTGAAGAATTTTATAATAGCAAAATAACTAGTATATCCTAAAGGTCTACCAATGGAGAAATGATTAACAGCCATTAGATCATAAGTGCAAACAGGTGCAGAGTAGTATATATGGTATAGCCCTCTTTTTACTTCAGTTTTGAATTGTTTATATGCATGGGTCAAGGTGTTTTTTCCTGCAAATGACAAATAATTGACTCAAATCTCAGAACAAGTCTGGAGGTAGCATGTTCTAGAATGGCTTAATTCAGTGGTTCCCAATACATTTATTCTGCCAGCTCATTGTTTATCCTGGGACTAGTTCCTTCACAGTATTTTTTTTTTTTTTTTTTTTTTGAGACAGAGTCTCACTCTGTTGCCGCAGCTAGAGTGTCGTGGCATCAGCCTAGCTCACAGCTACCTCAAACTCCTGGGCTTAAGCAATCCTTCTGCCTCAGCCTCCGGAATAGCTGGGTCTACAGGCATGTGCCACCATGCCCGGCTAATTTTTCTATATATTTTTAGTTGGCCAATTAATTTCCTTCTATTTTTAGTAGAGACGTTTCTCGCTCAGGCTGGTTTCGAACTCCTGACCTTGAGCGGTCCTTCCGCCTCGGCCTCCCAGAGTGCTAGGATTACAGGCGTGAGCCACCGCGCCCAGCCTCCTTCACAGTCTTGACATAGCTACAGCAGTTCCACATCTAACCCAGAGACAGCAACCACAGGGGGACTATTGCTTCCTGTGTCTCTTTTTATTAGAGCAGGAAACCTTTCCCCAGAAGCCTCCTATGGGACAGTTCCCCCACATCATACTTCAATGGCCAAATCCCCAGTGAACACACACAGGCCCACGCCTACACCAGTCACTGGCAAGAGCAATCATGTCACCACGGCTGAGTCAGACCAACCCTGGGCCCAGCGCCCTGGAAAGTAATTAGGCAGGAGAAGGTAGATAAATGAACACTGCTGGGGTGCTGTTAGGAATCAGAAAGTGTCTGCTCAATACACACACCTATAAAATTGATGTGAAATTCAACAGGGAACAGGGATAAGCGTAGGAAGTGGTTATTTCCTTTGCTTACACACCTTAGTACTGTCTCATTTTTAAGACTGTGTGTTACATTTAAAATGTGGTTTATTCTTTGTAACTGTTAACACTTATAATTACACATATTGCTAATACACTAATTTATTCACATTGAAAGAAATTCACATGCAGCATAAGGTAAAATTCTTCCTGACCACAACCCAATCCCATAACCCTCCCTGGAAGTAACTCCTGTTACCAGCTGGGTGTGTGCCCTTTCAGCTCACGTAATGCATCCCTGTGCAAATGTGCATGCCATGCGTGTGGAGACATAGATGGAATAGATGGAAGATAACCACAAATACGTAAAATGACACGATTTTGTTTTGTGGGATTTTTTTTTTAAATGGTTAACATACCATATGCCATTATAGCATCTTCTCTTCTCACTCCACAATGTGATTTTAAGATCTTTCCATGTAAGTACATATAGATTTACCTCATTTGTTTTAAGTATTTATATTCGATCCTTGAGATATGCCATATTTTATTTACCCACTGTTTTCCAGATGAACAATGTGGTTGTTTCTGTGCTACAATGAATGTTCTTGTACATGCTTCCTTGCTTGGACACGTTTCTCTTGGATAAATTAAAATTTTTATCTATTAAAGTTCCAGTTGCTCTACATCCTTGCCAAAACTTCGTATTTCCCATCTTTTTTATTTTAGCCATTCCTTTGTGTGAGTGATGGTCTTAATTTGCATTTCTCTGATAATTACTGAAGTAGAACATCTTTTCATATGTTTATTGGCTTTCTGGATATACTTGTTCATGAAGAATCTGCTCAATTCTTTTGTACAGTCTTCTTTTGGGTTGCACATCTTTTTAAATGGATTTAAAGTTTTAAAAAATATACTCTAGGTAGGAGATCTTTGTCACATATAGACAACAAAAAATCTTAAATATCTTCTCACTTTGTGAACTGCCTTTCCATTCTCTTAATGATGTCTTTTAATAAACAGAAATTCTTTAATAAAGTCAAACATCAATTTTTTTCATTATGGCTAAAGTCCTATTTAATTTTAACAAAGTTTTCATAAATAATATTTATAGTATCTTATTTATAATTTAATAAAGTTTTAATAAATGACAAAGTTTTAATAAAAATAAGTTTAAAGTCAAATTTATCAATGTTTTTCATTATACTGTTATTGTTTTTAAAAAAACGATTTCCTAAATGGGCATTACCCTTTATTAAACAGCTAATAAAATATGTGATAAATAACAATACATTGAAAACATGGGACAACAGCGCTTTCTTAAGTTCTATTTAAGACTCTAGGTCAAAAAGATGTTCTATATTTTCCTCTAAAAGCCTTATTGTTTAACCTTTCACATTTAGATCCATAGTCCATCTCAACTGATTTTTGTTAAAGGGCATGTAGGATAGTTTTCAAAAAATAAAATCATTGAGTTAAACAGTATAAGCATGTTTAATTTAATTGATAATACTATACAAAATGGCGGTACCAACTTATGCTCCTTCTAATGTGAAATTCTCCTTTTGAAACTCAAATATCTGCCTTTATCTCTTATTATCAGACTTCATAAATTTCTTAAATCTTGAGGGTTTGCTTTGTATTTCCCTGCTGAGACTTTGTTTGGGATTACACAAAATCTATATATTAATGTGGGAAGAACTGAAATCTATTCAATACTGAGTCTTCCCTTCCAGGAACATGGCATTTCCTCTCCATTTAAGTCAGGTTTTCTTTTATGTTCTTCAGTAATTCTTTTTTTTTTTCCTTCCCCATATACATGGTATCTTTTTGTAAGTTTATTATATTTTAGGCTACTTCTTCCTGTTTTATTTCTGGTGCTGTAAGAAAAATGCATTACACATTCATTATACATCCCATGGCATTACACATTCAGACTGGTCATTACTAATGGATAAGTGCGTTACTGACTGTTACATATTAATCTTACATGGAAATGACTGAACTTGTATTTCACCCAACAGCTTTCAATTGATTTTGGTTTATATGATTGCATTCCTATATTGAGTGTATGAATACATATGGGCAGAGAAAAAAAGATATTGAAAGATACACATCAAACTGTTATCTCCAGAAGGTAGAACTATAGGTGGTACTGAGAGATGACTTTCAATTCTTAGTCTAGATACTTCTTGGATTGTAATAATTAACTGATAGCAGTCTAATCTCTTTATGTTATCCAAACACAGTCTAAAGTATCTGACTCAATGATTATTCTTAAAGAATATTAAGAATACTCTTAGCTTATGTTTTTTAACTTCTTAATAAATGCTGTTTTGCTTAATTATGGATACTACGATGTTATTTTCATGAAATTTAAAGAGATACACAGTCATTTCTAAATATTAAGGAACATTTACTACTACAGATCAAAGCCCACCTGTTTTTTGTAAATTTTCAGTTGTTCTTCGAAATGGGCACAGAAATAGGCAACAGTTTCCTTTTCACCTACAAAGAAGTGATACAAAATCTTTTTTTCCTTCCCATGTTTAAAACAGATATCAGTGTCTATTCCATCTTTACTCATACTTTTAAATAATTTATTGACAGCCCAAATGTAACAAGATTGTCTTAAAACCATCATTTTAAAATGAAATGCTAAGCCAAAGATCTAATTTTTTCCCTATTAAACCAAAACATATCTGAAAGTGCAAACTTTGAAATTATGAGATTATATATCAGTCTGCTTCTCCGAAAAGGTTTTATGTGGCTTATAAGAATAAAAACCCTATAAAACATTTTTAAAAATGAAGTTATACTGAACTCTCACAAATGCAAATTGAGTTTTGAGAGACAAATGTAACTATTTTTAAAAATCAGCTTCATTTAGTAATCTTATTAGATTTAAATGACTTAGCTATTCCAATACTAAAGTTAAAATAATGGAAGGAATTAAATGCTCAATATTTTTTTAAAAAAACAACTGTTAGGAAGAAATACTTGAGTAAAGGCATCTTATCAATTTTTGGTAGATTCCATCTTAAGACATTTCCTGCTTCTACAAATATTTTCTATATTTACTCTTTTCCAAAGTTGAACATTCAACAGAGTATTCTTTAAAACAACAGCAATTTAAATCTGTGAAATAAGTTATTTTGCTTTATTAAAGACATTTTGTACTGTTAAATGACTTAGTCAATTATTATTTCAGTGATTATTATTACATTTCCCAATACAAATTATTATTTTGAATGAAGTATCAAAGCAAATCCAAACCTATCAAGTATCTAATTTTTTAAAAAATCTTCTCTCTGAAATCATCATTTGCAAACCAAATACTTGACATGCTTACTTCTGTCCAGACGAGGTCTTGGATTATATCGATACCCAACTTGGCTCCAGAAGACAGGCACAGAGCCTCGTGTTTGAACAAAAGACAGGGTATGATTATGAACGTGAATTAACTGCTCTGTCTCCACATAATTTGCAACATTGCCATTTTTATCCACACCTCTTCGTTTATAACGCATTCCTGAAAAAATTTAAAACAGAATTCAGCAACATTTTAAAAAATTTATTTAGTCTGACTGGATTATGCTACCTAATAAAATATATTTCTTCCAGGAATGTCTTGGGGATTCAATGTGCAAAACAGTATCAACTTACCCAAAATCATAAATGTATACATCATTGTTTTTAACAAGTTGAAGCTAAGATAGTTCCTCTGAACTAACAGAGAAGAGTTTTCCCAAAGGTATTGGCACTCAGGACGGATCTATCACTATGATGCAGGCTGTCAGTTGGAATGCTGGTACTCAGAAGCACATCCAAAGTGATTTTCTTTTCTCCTCTCCATATATTTACTATGTACCTCCTTTTCTTTCTCATTTTGCTAACACTCCCCTATTCATCCCTCCTCAAAAATTAGTCTCCAGTTACTGCACAGCATTTAGAGTCACCAAGCACTTTGAGGCCAGCTATGCTTCCAAATTCATTACTGTCATTAGCATTTCAACACATCTGCAGCTCTTCCATCCTTGCCAGGATTTGATTTGCATGCCATTACAGCCCTCTACTCACCTGCTCTGTGCCTACTTCGGCGTGAAATGAGAGCCACTAGAAATCGTGGGTGAATATCATCTACACAGGTGGATTCCTGAGGGGGGGTCTCTGGGCTGCTTTTCTCATCATCAGACGTTTCATTATAATTAACCACAAGTTCTTCAATCTGCACAAAACCTTGGATAATGGGGATAATCCAAAAGTCCACATCTGGCGTCTGAAAATAATATTAACATCATATTGTTTCTATTCTGTACAGCACTGCTACTTTCTTAAATCCAAACAGTAGCCAGCACACGTTTGACAGTTTATTAGAAGCAGAAACCTTCTATCCTTCAACCATATTTTCTGCTTACTGGAGAACACTATGGAAGGCAGGGAAGGAAGGAGGGTCTCTCCTTTTCTTTATGGTGATAATTCAGAAAGAGCTGACTGAGAGGGAACACAGCATAGAAGTCAAACTGCTGGGTACAAATCTAAGCTCCACCACTTATTAACTCACCAAGGGGAACCACCCTCACGGTGCCTTGCTGTCCTCCTCTGCGAAACAGAAATAACAACTACCTCACAAGGTTGTTGTGAAGATTAAATGGATAAAACAAATCAGTGTTTAACACAATGCCTGCCACACAGTATTTAACAAATGTAGCTATCATGATTATTTCTATTGGTATAGAAAAATAAAGCTTAAAGATTGATTCTCAACTCCCAATTGTATTAAGCCTTTAATAAAATACAGCCAACTCTGATCACTTTATTATGAAACATGTAGGTCTACTTTATTTTCTAGTGTAGAAAAAAACTTGCTCCGGCCGGGCATAGTGGCTCACGCCTGTAATCCTAGCACTCTGGGAGGCCGAGGCGGGCAGATCGTTTGAGCTCAGGAGTTTGAGACCAGCCTGAGCAAGAGC
>CAUYMX010011872.1:0-10177 GCA_963573855.1 Lepilemur septentrionalis
CCTGTAATCCTAGCACTCTGGGAGGCTGAGGCGGGCGGATCGCTCAAGGTCAGGAGTTCAAAACCAGCCTGAGCAAGAGTGAGACCCCGTCTCTACTATAAATAGAAAGAAAGAAATTAATTGGCCAACTAAAGATATATACAGAAAAAATGAGCCGGGCATGGTAGCGCATGCCTGTACTCCCAGCTACTCGGGAGGCTGAGGCAGAAGGATTGCTTGAGCCCAGGAGTTTGAGGTTGCTGTGAGCTAAGCTGACGCCACGGCACTCACTCTAGCCCGGGCAACAGAGTGAGACTCTGTCTCAAAAAAAAAAAAAGAAAAGTATCACTGAGAGAGCGGTGGCTGTGGTGTCTTGAGAATTCTTGGCATCCCAGCTCTACCATCTACTGGCTGTGCAGCCCTGGGCAGGTTTCCTATACTCTCTGGGCCTCAGTTTCCCATGAGACAGATATTATACTACCTGCCTTGGAACATTGTGAAGTTATTCATATTGTTAAGCACAGGTAAAAGCACTTTGTAAACTCTAAAGTACTGTACTAATGTACTTACTGTTCCCACACAAGCTTTAACGTGGTAAGTGCGATGGTTAGGGTGTACGAGGTGCCAGGGTGGTTCAGTGGAAGGAGAGAGAATTTCTAGCTAAGGACTTTAGGAAAGGCTTCACGGAGGAAGGGACTTCAGGGTTGGGCTTTACAGGATAAGCAGGATTTCAACAGGCAGAGGCAGGCAGTGGGGAGGGCATTCCACACGGAGGGAATAGCGTAAGCAAAGCTTATAAAGATGGAAACATGAGAGCATGTTCACCATGCAGTGAGTAGTCTAGAACATAGGCAAGGGGAAGGGAGTATGCAAAGGGATTTATATACAGTAGCCCACCGAATTCTCTCAATCACCTTTTGAGTTAGGTTCTATTATCATCACCGTGTTACAGATGAGGAAACTGAGGCTCAGAGCAGTTAGAAAAAGACGTTCCTGAGGTCACAGGGCTAGGAAGCAGCACAGGGTGAACTCAACCCAGACCTACGCAAGTCTAAAGCCTTGAATGCCAGGCTCAGCCGTTTGACTGCTGTCTGGTAGCCAGTGATTGGGAAAATGACAGTCACAGCTGCATGCCCAGGGTGGAGTGAAATGGGGAATACCTGGGAGTAGAACACTCTAGAACTGCTCTCCAGGTCTGGATAGAAGTAGATGAGACCTTGAGTTGGTGTCAGGGCAGGGGGCATATCTGCAAAGAAAACAACATCCTAGCAGGGATCTGGGGCCCTCACAGCTACACGGAGGTGGCTAATAACGTGCAGAAGGAGGAGACCGTCCTCAACATCCAGTTTGTGCTGCTGGACTGTTCGCACCTCAAGTTCTCGCTGGTGCAGCACTGCAATGAGTGGCAGAACAAGTTCACGACTCTACTCAGGGAGATGGCGGCGGGACGTCTCCTGGAGCTGCACAACTACCTGAAGGAGAACTCGGAGAAGTATGAGCTGGGGCGCCAGCAGGGTGGGGCGGGGTCAGGCCCTGTCCCTTCTGTTTAGCAGTGTGCCCTTTGCCTGCCTTCAGAATCAGCCGCCCTCCCCAGACGCTGGAGGAGCTGGGGGTCAGTCTGCAGCTCATGGACACCCTGCAGCATGACTTGCCCAACCTGGAGGCTCAGATCCCTCCCATACACGAGCAATTCGCCATTCTTGAAAAGTACGAAGTGCTGGTGGACGACAGTGTGAGTTCCTGTGGTGTCTGGGCCACCTGAGTTGGGTCCGTACCAGAGTTGGGTCGGTACCAGCAGCGGATGGTGGGGGACCCTGTGCTGTTAGCGGGGCAGGCAGAGAAGGGAGCAGGGAGAAGACTCAAGATTCAAAAGCCTCTGGAGCTCAGGCTGGCTTGAATGATAATTCTGGTCAGCTTAAGCGTTTCTCTTTGATTTCTCTGGACCTCATTACCCGTGTAAAACTAGCCCACGGACTCTCGTCTGGAGATCAGAAGAGAGTCCTTAAAAGCCCCGGTGAGAGGACAGACCTCCTGCTTATGGGCCACCCCCCCCCTTCGATGTCCCTAGGTGCTGGAGATGCTGGACAGTCTCAATGGCGAGTGGGTCGTCTTCCAGCAAATTCTGCTGGACAGTGAACAGATGCTGAAGAAACACAAGGAGAAATTCAAGACAGGCCTTATTCACTCAGCCGATGATTTCAAGAAGAAAGTTCATACTCTTCTAGAAGATTTTGAACTCAAAGGTGCTCCTTTCCCCACCTCTCCTGCTTCTTCAGCCTTTGTTTTGAGCCCCAGTCCTCCAAGCCTAGGTCCTGGGAAGGTGAGAACAAGGCGGGAGGAGGTGGGGGATGGGCAGGGCAGAGCCTGGGCCCCAGGGCTCCATCAGGAGCGAAGAGGGTGAGCGCAGCTGGTGGTGCTGGTTTTGGGGTAGAAGGCAGCGGCCCAGCTCACAGCATTTCTGGGTTTCTTATACCAACTTCCTATATTCCATCTGTTCCTGATTCTTGAGCCAAATTTGGGAGTTTCATTCTTTCAATGCGTCCCCTGTCACACTCCTTCCCTTCCGCCCTCACGTGAGGAGAGAAGTGAGCTTTGCCCTCACAGAGGTAGGAGAGCCACGACCGACCGTGCTGTCAAGTGACCACGGACAGGTGGGAAGCTGAGCTTCGTCCGAACCCTCCACAGGCCCCTTCACCAGCAGCGTGGGCTACATGGCCGCCCTGGATCAGATCGCACAGATGCGGGCCACACTGATGGCCATGCGGGAAGAAGAAAACAGTCTCCGCTCCAACCTGGGTATCTTCAAGATCGAGCAGCCAGCCTCCAAGGACCTTCAGAACCTGGAGAAGGTGACGTGTGCGCTAGGCCCCTGTGGTAACCGAGGGTAAGGGACAGGGATAGGGGGATGGGTCCTCAGGGCCTGGAAAAGCAGCTGGGACCAGGAAGATGAGCTCATGAGGAGCTTTTTTTCTTTTTCAATTGAGGTAAAATTCACAAAACAAAATAAACCATTTTAAAGTGAGCGGTTAGTTCGGTAGCATTTAGTACATTCACAATGATGCACAACCATCAGTTCTATCTAGTTCCAAAACATTTTTATTACCCTCAAAGAGAAACTCTGCACGCATTAGCAGGTGGTCACTCCCCGTCCCCTCCTCCCCCAGCCCCCATTGGTTACTAATCTGTCTTCTATGTATGTGGATTTGCCTACTCCGGACATTTTATGCAAATGGAACCAGCAACGCGAGGCCTTTTTACTCTGACTTCTTTCACTTAGCATAGTGTCTTCATGGTTCATCCATGTTGTAGCATGTGTTGGTGCTTCAGTCTTTTTATGGGTGAATAATATTCCGTTGTGTGAATTTACCGCATTTTGCTTATCCATTCACCAGGTGATGGACATGGGGTTATTCCCACCTTTTAGCTCCAGGGAATAGTGCTGCTGTGAACAGGCATGTACTTGTTCCCAATTCTTGTGGGTGTAAACCTAGGAGAGGAACTGCTGGGTCATATGGAAACTCTATGCTTAATTTTTTGAGGAGCTGCCAAGCTATTTTCCACAGCAGCTGCACCATTTTATGTTCCTGCTAGCAGCGTACGAGGATTCCCGTTAATCCACATCCTTGCCAATACTTATTTACCTTTTTTTTTTTGGTTCTAGCCATCCTAGTGGGTGTGAAGTGGTATCTCGTTGAGGCTTTGATTTGCATTTCCCTAAGGACGCATGATGTTGAGGATCTTGTCATGTGCTTGTTACTTGAGGAGCTCTTAAGGCAAGACAGTGGAGAAAAGGACGTGAGCTGAGGAGGCAGCTCTGTTATCTGGGGGGAAAAGCTCCGCAGAATGAGAGAAGCAAAAGACCTGAGTGTCTGTCGGAGGAGGAAGGCAGGGGCCACTTCACATCACACATCCTTCTGCTCTCGGCCATGTAGGAGCTTGATGCGCTCCAGCAAGTCTGGGAGATCACGCGGGACTGGGAGGAGAACTGGAACCAGTGGAAGACGGGCCGGTTCCTGACGCTGCAGACAGAGGCCATGGAGGCCATGGCCCACGGGCTGTTTCGTCGCCTCACAAAACTAGCCAAAGAGTATAAGGTGTGCGGAGGAGGGGGGGCGGCAGAGGATAAGCCGACTGAGGAAGGGGCGCCGTCCAGGGATGGTCGTCGGGTCTTCTGATGTCTCCCACTTTTGCTCAGGACCGAAACTGGGACATTATTGAAACCACTCGCTCAAAAATAGAGCAGTTCAAGAGGACCATGCCTCTCATCTCAGACCTGCGAAACCCTGCCCTTCGAGACAGGTGAGGCTTCTTGTCCACTCTGGGGTGACCACTCTGTCCCCTCAGGCCTATGCCGTCACCCGGTTCTTTCCTTTCTCCCCTCCACAGGGTTCATGGCCCTCCCTTCCCCCCGTCCACACACGTGTGTCTTTTTAAAATTTATTTGTAATTAACAACTGAAAATTGTATGTATTCATGGTGTACACATGATGTTTTGAAGTATATATCCATTATGGAATAGATACATTGAGCTAATACATTACCTCGCATACTTATTTTTTGTAATGAGAACACTTAAATCTATTCTCTTAGTGATTTTCAAGTATATGATACATTAACTATAGTCACCATATTGTACATGATCTCTTGAATTTAGTCCTCCTGTCTAACTGAAACTTTGTTTCCTTTGACCAACATCTCCCCAACCCCTAACCCCAGTCCCCTAACCCCAGCCCCTCCACTCTCCTCTCTGTTTCTGTGAGTTTGCCTTTTTTAGATTCCACATGTGAGATTATGCGGTATCTTTCTATGTCTGGCTTATTTCACTAAGCATGATGTCCTCCAGGCTCATCCATGTTGTTCCAAATGACAGGAATTCCTTCTTTTTAAAGGCCGAATAGCATTCTATTGTATACGTATACCATATTTTCTTAATTCATTCATTGGTTGGTGGACATTTGTGTTGATTCCATATCTCAGCTATTGTGAATAGTGCTCCATGAATGTGGGGTGCAGACATCAAGCCTGCCCCTGTTCTCTGCTTCTTTTTTTCTTTTTCCCAATTTGCATTTCTCATTCATAAGATAAATTACTAACAAAGTTCTGGCATAGGAGTCAAAAATTAAACAATATCTATTTTGAGACAGAGTCTCACTCTGCTGCCTGGACTAGAGTGAGTGCCGTGGCATCAGCCTAGCTCACAGCAACCTCAAACTCCTGGGCTCAAGCGATCCTCCTGCCTCAGACTCCCGAGTAGCTGGGACTACAGGCATGTGCCACCATGCCCAGCTAATGTTTTCTATATATTTTTTAGTTGTCCAGCTAATTTCTTTCTATTTTTAGTAGAGATGGGTTCTCACTCTTGCTCAGTCTGGTCTCAAACTCCTGAGCTCAAATGATCCACCCGCCTCGGCCTCCCAGAGTGCTGGGATTACAGGAGTGAGCCACCACGCCCAGCCTAAAACATCTTTCCTTATGTCATTATGCAATTATTATGTAATTCATTAAAACATCTTTTAATATGTAATTATTATATAATTCAACCATTATGGGGTCAAAGTTATGGTTCTTCAGAGATGTTTAATATTTACTTCTGCCTGGTCCCCCAAGAACAGTAAGTTTTAGGGTAATATCTTGCTTTAGCATTTCTCAGACTAGCCTGAGGGCTCATCCAAGGTTAAGAATCCTCACAAGAAATTTTTTTTTCCACCTAGAGCCCATGGTGAAGCTGACTAGCTTCTTAGTAGTCTCCCATTGCTGAAAGGTAAAGTTGTTTTAGTTGCACCGTTACTAAGGGTGGGGTTCTCTGAAGGTTCCAGCTTTATGGAGAAGTTTCAGTTTCAACTTCTTGGTCCATGGGCCCCACACCATTTCTCCAACTTGTGATGTCCCTTGTTAGTGAGACAAGCAATCTCCTCCTCAAGGGAAATGAAGAATGAAGAATCAGTTAGTGACACCTCTGGTTTTTATTTTCTTTCTTTTTCATGGGGGATGGGGAGGGTCCTTGGGAATCTCCCTGCCACCAATCCTCCCCACCCTGCACACACACATACAGGTTCAGCTATACATTTCAAACGTTGTTTGTTATATTTTGCCCAGCAGTTTTAAGTGTGTTGTGCTAAGAGGCTTTTCAAGAAATCTCATCTGCCATATTGCCTGAGATAGAAGTCCTATTATTATCTTGTCACAAAAAACAGTCCAGGGATATGAATACTTCTCCCAAACCACTAAAATAATGCATTTAGAAAAGACGAGCCTACAAGACTTTTTAAAAATGGTCTTATTGAGAAAGTGATTCAGAGATGGCTCAATTGCTTTTATGGGCTACAAATAGAAAACTTTAATTTTATTTCTCATTTTGGTTTATGTAAGATGGAAGGTAGCATGAATGGTGACAGCTGGTATTGAATCAGGGAGAACACTGGCTCGTGACATCGCCAGCTTCCCTCATTCCTGGCCGTATGCCACAAGTCCTGCTTCAAGCTCCTTGGTACTACCTGTCAGGTGGGGACATCCACACTGGAACCGGTTTGCCACACTAGCTTACACACTGTGACTGGCCTTTGACTACCTGACCAGAGACCAGCTTCATTGCTTAGCTGCTTCCTTCAGCCTCAGCTTCATTCTTGCCTGATCCAATTTCTCATTTCATCTTAGTCCTCTGGAGAGTTCCCAGCATGCCTCAGAGCTGAGATCTTGGGGACCATAACATTGAAAAGGTGAGATCAAAGTTTGGAACTCATGGTATTCTAACCTCTGGCTTCTCTAGGCATATTTTTGTAAGGGTACACACAGTAAGTACATCCTGGCATGCTCTCTTGAGACTGACATTCACATTCCTGCTTAAATAAGACCATACTCCCATGTCCCCTGGGTCATTTGAAAGAAACCACAAAGCCCTAAGTCAATATATAGGTGAACTTTGCCTCCCTGTCCAACAACAACAAGAAAATACATAGTGTCACAAAGAAGCAGTCTGCTATTTTCTTCCTTCAACCAACATGGGTCTGCCACACTCATGTCTATACTAGATCAACAGTATAGACTAAGAGTTTGCCCATCCTTTAGCAATCTGCAATTTGTTACTCCTTTCAAAGGAATCAGTCAGGTGGATGGGAAAGGACTATTTCAGTAGATGTTTATTTTCTGTTTTTATAGTACAAGTGGTAAGTGTCCCAATCTGTGTTTAAAGAGTATTATTTTTTTTAAAATTGAGAATTGGATCATGATTAACGTAATGGCAGTTGAGGCAAAGAGAAGAATGAACTCAAGACATATTTAGAAAGTTAAAGGAGGAGAGCTTATTGGATGTGGGAGGTGAGATGGAAGATGGAGGAATCAAGACAGTCCCAGTTTTTTAGCTTGAGCAACTAGGTGGGTAGTTCAACAAGATCATTCAACATTTACCAACTGTATGTTAGCTCTGTGCCGGGTGCTGGGGATACATGGAAGAAAAGTCAGAGTAGGTCCGGGAGTCTAGCAGGCCGTTAAACAAATAAGCACATGAAAAATGAGTCGTAGTAAAAAGGCGAAGTTCAAGGCACTCTGAAAGCAAATAAACTCGTTTTTTGTTTTGAGAGAGAATTAAAGAAATGGAAGCGCCGTTCCTGGGAGGTGGAACATGGGATAAGAAGTAAGTTGGGATGGGGAGGAGTAACTCATTTCCCTTCTCTGGGTCTCATTTTCCCCACTCTGAAAATAGAAGATTGGGCTGTGCAGTCTCCGAGGGCAGGGGCTTGTCTGATGCACCTCTGTGAGCCTTGGCCAGCACCGAGCTCGGCTTGGAGAAGGCACTAAACGGCCTTTGTGGATGGGTGGATGATGGATGGATGGATTGGCAGGCGGGCGGCAGGACGAATGAATCTCTAGGGGCTTCGCCAGGTCAGAGAATCTGAACTTCTGAGCTCCCCCCGAGTCACCAAAATCGCCGGGCACAGCTTGGAATCCCAAAGTTGTGCAAATTTCCCGCCCGCGGCCGGGCTCGCCGCACATGCGGAGCAGCTTGGGCGGCGCGGGGCAGTGCGGGACGGCAGTCTTGCCTCTGAGTTTGTCGCTTTCTTCTCCCTCTGCCCGGAATTCCTCCTCGAGGACACACCTCCACTCCCCAGCACCCCACTCCCAGGTTTTGAACCCCTCCACGGCTTCCTGCCCTTTCTCCAGGGACGATAAAAGCATCTGTTCGGGTCCACTCCTACCTTCGGTCGCGACATGACACGATTCCCCCGGGCCGGACCCGAGCCGCCAGCGTGCCGGGTGCGGGCCGTTGCGTCCCGTTGCCATGGCGACAGAGGGACGCCCGGATCCGTCGCTCTGATTGGATGAGCCCAGGGCATTCTCTCCGCGGAGTAAAAGGCTCGGGTGCGCCAGAGCCACTGGAGGCTCCTGGGCGTCCTGGCAGCCTAGGTCCTCGACTTCCTCAAGGTTTCTCTCGCATCTCTACCTCTGCGACCCTGGGGCACATTCGGTCCGAGGCTGGCTGTCCGGTGCGGGCACTTACTGCCCAGCTCCGCCTCCAACTGCACCTTCCCTGCTCTAAGAGCGCTGGGTCTGAAAAGTTGTTAGCTTTTGGCAAATGCAATGACACTAAGTTTCCTTGCTTAAGTAAGGTCCCTCACTAAGTCATCTAGTCAGGCGGTCAGTCGGTAACGCGGCCAATCCGTCACCTCTGCTTTACTCAGGCATTTTATTTTTCTTTCTTCTCTCTTTTTTTTAAACTAACCCCTGACTCAGAATGCAACCCCAGCTACTTTCTAATTCTTAAGCACCAACTCACCTCAACGCCTGTAGCATCCTCCTGACCAGTCTGCTAGTGCCCATCCTTTCCCTATCCATCTCAATTCAGTCTCTGTCCTGATCTCGTCTCTCCTCTTTATATAACATTCCATGGCTCCCCATCACTGTTAAGGACTTGATGAAATTCCTCACCTTGACCAGCAGAACTTTTACTGGTCTGGTGCATGAGGACTTTGGCAGCCTCATCTGTCCTACACCTGTTTGCCCCCTGCTCTCTGCACTCCAGTCTCTGATCTCCTTTCAGGTACTGGTTTGGCCCTTATTTTCCACCCCCACACTCCCGTATACACACACATCTCTGTTAGCCTTGAGCTTCCCTTTGCTGGTGGCTTTTTTCTCCCACTCTGCTCAGATCTCAGCTTGCATTTTAACTCAGGAAAGTCTTCTCTGACCACCCACTCTTCTAAGCAGTTTCCTTTGTTTTAAGTCCTCACAGTCTCCCCACCTCCCACCATAACCATCAAGAAAAAAAAATGAGGTTTTTATTTCTTTTCTTTTCTTTCTTTCTTTCCTTCCTTCCCTTCTCTTTCCCTTCCCCTCCCTCCCTCCCTCCTTTCTTCCTTCCTTCCTTCCTTTCTGTCTCTCTCTCTCTTTCTTTTTTTCTTCCCTCTCTCTCTCTTTCTATCTCTCACTCTCTCTTTCTTTCTTTCTCCCAGATGCCTGGCACTTGGCAGATGGCCAATAATGTATATCAAATGAACAAATAAATAAGACACACTAATTAGTGTGGATAGTTACAAACTGCAAAATAAAAACACAGGAAGCCCTAGATATGTACACAAAATAATTGAAAACATGTATTTAAACACATGTATTAATACATGCAAGTTCATAGTAGCACTATTCACAGTAGCCAAAACAACCCAAATGTCCACCAATACATAAACAAGTCATAATATATACATACAATAGAATATTATTCAGCCACAAAAAGGAATGAAGTACTGATGCATGTTGATATGTGAAGAACTGTTGCTGATACATGGATGAACCCCATAACATTACGCTAAGTGAAAGAGGACAGACATAAAGGCCACATACTGTATGATTCCATACATATGAAATGTCCAGAAGAGGTAAATCCATAGAGACAGAAATCAGATTGGTGGTTTTCAGGAACTGATCATGTCTTTTAGAATTGCAGGGTCAGGCCGGGCGCGGTGGCTCACGCCTGTAATCCTAGCACTCTGGGAGGCTGAGGCGGGTGGATCGCTCAAGGTCAGGAGTTCAAAACCAGCCTGACCAAGAGCGAGACCCCGTCTCAACAAAAAATAGAAACAAATTAATCGGCCAATTAAAAAAAATGTATAGAATTGCAGGGTCAGCTGCTAAGTATATGTTTAACCTTATGTATTATTTATATAACTTATGCTCAACCGTGAAAATGTTTTCCAAAGTATTTGTGCCA
>CAUYMX010011881.1:0-28658 GCA_963573855.1 Lepilemur septentrionalis
TTTTTTTTTTTGAGACAGAGTCTCACTCCCTTGCCTGGGCTAGAGTGAGTGCCGTGGCATCAGCCTAGCTCACAGCAACCTCAAACTCCTGGGCTCAAGCAATCCTTCTGCCTCAGCCTCCCAAGTAGCTGGGACTACAGGCATGAGCCACCATGCCCGGCTAATATTTTCTATATATTTTTAGTTGTCCCATTAATTTCTTTCTATCTTTAGTAGAGACAGGGTCTCGCTCTTGCTCAGGCTGGTTTTGAACTCCTGACCTTGAGCAATCCGCCCGTCTCGGCCTCCCAGAGTGCTAGGATTACAGGCGTGAGCCACAGCGCCCGGCCTCGTGTTAACTCTTGTTTTTTTTTTTGTTTGAGACAGGGTCTTTCTCTGTTGCCCAGGCTAGAGTACTGTGGTGTCATCCATAGCTCACTGCAACCTCAAACTCTTTGGCTCAAGTGATCCTCCTGCTTCCAGAGTAGCTAGGAGTATATGTGTGTGCCACCACAATTGGCTAATTTTTTAATTCTTTGTAGATATGAGGTCTCCCTGTGTTGCCTAGGCTGGTCTTGAATTCCTGGCCTCAAGGGATCCTCCCACTTTGGCTTCCCAAAGTGCTAGGATTATCGGGATAAGCCACCACACTGGGCCTTCATTTTAGCTCTTGAAACTTCTCACTTATCTCTGAAATGTCACTCTCCCATAGAGGATACTCTCTGACTGTTCCTATTTATTCTTTGTGGTAGGCAGAATAATAGTCTCCCCACCACCCTGCAAGAACCTGTGAATATGTTACCTTACATGGAAAAGGAGACTTTGCAGATGTGATTAAATTAATGATCTTGAGATTATCCTGAATTATCTGGATGGTCCCAAAGTAATCACAGGGGTCCTTATAAGTGAAAGAGAAAGGCAGGGGAGGAGAGTCATAGAAGGAGATGTGACAACAGAAGCAGAGATTGGAGTGATAACACTGCTGGTTGGAAGGGGGGCCTGAGCCAAGAAATGCAGACAGCCTCCAGAAACTGGAAAAGGCAAGGGATTCTCTCTTAGAGCTTCTAGAAAAGAACACAGCCCTGCCAACACCTTGATTTTGATCCAGTGAGACCCATTTTGTACTTCTGACATCCAGAACTATAAGAACTTTGTGTTGCTTTAAGCTACTGTTTATGGTAATATGTTACAGCAGCAATGGGACACTTCTTTAATAACTCCTCTTCTTCTGCTCAACTGTTCAATATGGTGTTTACCAGGATCTTGCTGTCTTTGTCTACCTTCTCTTGCCTCTTTCCCTGGGTAATCTCATCTGCTCTCAGAATGTCAATTACCACCTAGGAGTAGATGACTCTCAAACATGTATCTCCAGCCCTGACTTTTCTCCTAAATTCCTGACATCTATTTCTAATTACCCACCACAACACCTCCATCTGCTTGCTCCACTGACACCTCAACATGTCCAAGATGGAATCTTTCTTCCTTAAACTGGTCTCCCTCCTGTATTTCCCATCTTATCAATGGCGCCCCCATCTGCTCAGTCCACAAACCTGGACTTGTCCCCACCTCCTCCTCCATAATCCATCAGTTCAAGTGCTGTGGCATCAACCTCATTATCACCACTGCTGCTGGCTAGGCTTCTGTGTTCATCATCTCTTGTCTGGACTATTGCAACACAGGTAATTTCCTATCCTGTCTCCTTCCTCTGATCTATCCTCCACAGAGCTCCTACAGTTATATGCCTTTCAATTCCCTCTCTTCAAATCTTATGATTTTATTCAATGTCAACACAAATTTTCATTAGTGCTGTATTTATATCTTTATTGTCATGATTCAGGTTGAGTTAGCAGAAAACTGCTATGAGAGTTTCATTAGCAGCATATACAATGAAGACACAAAATATGTAATTTCAAAATGTCTAAAATTGGCTGGGCCTGGTGGCTCATGCCTGTAATCCTAGCACTTTGGGAGGCTGAGGCAGGAAGATCCCTTGAGGCCAGGAGTTTGAGGCCAGCCTGAGCAAGAGGGAGCGAGACTCTGTCTCTACCAAAAAAAAAGAAAAAGAAAAAGAAAAAAAGAAAAAATTTTTCTCTCTGTGCCTCTCTTCTTTCCCAACCCTCTTTCTATACTACATGCCCAGATTCTTCTCTGTGTGCCTTTCCCTTGCTAACCAATTCTCTCCCCTAGCAAAATAATTTCTAACTACTTACCTCCTCCCCATCTTAGGCAACGAGCCAGATCATTTCCAGTGCCCAGGGGCAACACAGCAACAGGAGGCACAACAGGCAAGTTGGCTTTGTCTGGAGAAACAGGTGAGAAGGATGGAGGGAGTTAGCTCTGCAAGATTACTGCCCCAGTCCCCTTCCTGGAGCCTCTCCCTGCACTGACCAATGGTCTCTAGAATCCAGCCTACTGTGCCATCTCCACCACACACCAAAATCCGGCTATCAGGAACATCCTTGAAGAATCTAAGCCTGAGACAAAAGGGGAGAGAAAGGATGAAGGAGGATGATAAGACCCAAGCTACCCAACTCCTGGGCAGGCAGATTACTTCTTAGGACCCTCTTCCTCTTTGTCAAAAGACTTGAGTTCGTATTAAGGGCAGAGAAAAGGACAATGGGGAGAGTTATAGACACTCCTCAGTTCTTGGGAAAAACTGGTATCTTTATCCTTTCAGCGCAGAGCAAAGATGGGCAGGAGAGCTCAGAGGATGGGATACCCAGGGGTCCTAGGGAGAAAACCATTCTGAATTCTGGCCTTTTGCTGTCCTCTAGCCCTCCTTTCCCAACATGCACACCTCCTTGCTCTCTCCCAACATATACAGATACACAGACCCATAAAAACACTGTGATACAGTTCCTAACCTCTACTCACCCCACCTCAGGACCATCTTTGAGGAGGTTGAACACCTGCCGAGGGTTTAGTATATACTGGAACTTCCAGAGCACTCTGTGTGAGGGGAAAAAGGAAAGCTCATGGCGGGGGCAAGAGCAGGGTGATATTCTGTACCCCACCCTCTTTTTAAATATGGAACGCTTCATGAATTTGCATGTCATCTTTGTGCAATTTAAGTTTATGTGCAGCTGAAGTGAGCACATATCCTCTTTTTTTTTTTTCTTTCTTTTCTTTCCTTTTTTTTTTTTTTTTTTTTTTTTTGAGACAGAGTCTCGCTCTGTTGCCCGGGCTAGAGTGAGTGCCGTGGCGTCACCCTAGCTCACAGCAACCTCAAACTCCTGGGCTCAAGCAATCCTCCTGCCTCAGCCTCCCAAGTAGCTGGGACTACAGGCATGCGCCACCATGCCCGGCTAATTTTTTCTATATATTCTTAGTTGTCCAATTAATTTCTTTCTATTTTTAGTAGAGACGAGGTCTCGCTCTTGCTCAGGCTGATTTTGAACTCCTGACCTTGAGCGATCCACCTGCCTCGGCCTCCCAGAGTGCTAGGATTACAGGCGTGAGCCATCTTTTTTTGTTTTTGAGACAAGGTCTCACTCTGTTCCCCAGGCTGAAGTGCAGTGGCGCGATCATGGCTCACTGCAACCTGGAACTCCTGGGCTCAAACGATCCTCACACTTCAGCCTCCCAAGTAGCTGGGACTACAGGAAAATGCCACCATGCCTGGCTAATTTTTAAAAAATTTTTTTGTAGAAACAGGGTTATAGGTGTGAACTACCACACGTGGCCTACCCCACGCTCTTGATGTCCTCCTCAAGGTATGACCTTCCATACACAAACGTTCCCTTCCTCCCTCCAAGCCCAGTAGGCCCTCCCTCTCCATCTTAGAAGACCCAGTATATCTCTCCTCACCTCTGCCCCTGCTTCCCGCCACTCTTAGGATTGACAAAGACTAGAAGTGGGTGGGTGTTAAGAACAGGGTCAATCTGCATTGGGGAAAGAAAACGAGGATAAAGAAAGCACGATTTTGTCAGAGTTAACGTGGGCCCTGGAGAGAGGGGCAGAAGACTGGCATTCCACCAAGATGTTTTTCCCCTCCCTCTTTTCTCCCCTACCAGGGTGGGGCTTCTAGAGAGCTAGAATCACCCCCAGGCTTTCCCACTTCATTCCTTTCCAGGAGTGAAAAACTGCCCCCCACCATGAAGCCCAAGCCCCTCAGCCCTGTACCCGCAGAGCCTCAGAGGTGCTCAAACTTAAATCATCCATGGTCTTCTGGCTTGTTCTGCTATTTTTACGATCCTGTCCAGAGGCCTGAGAGGGGGGAAAGTAGAGGGAAGGAAAGCTGGATCACATGTGAATTCCTAAACAGATGAGTCTGACTTGAATCCTAAAAGTATAGGCTCTCTGTTCTAAATGGCATTCTCTGTGTGTGGGAAATCAGGAGGCACTCCTGTCCTGTCCCCTCCCAGCTGCTGCCCAAGGGTCTCACCAGAACACTGGGATAGATGGAAGATGGGGGCAGGATGTGGTCCCGGAGCAGGCCACAGTCACACTCATGGCCCACGGCTTTCAGGCAGTCATCGTGGATCTGAAAGACAAGGTGGGCACACAGATTATGGAGGGGACCCTGCCACCTCTCAACCTGGGGGGGTCTAGACTGGAAAGAGAGCCCTTGGGAACAGGGGGGCAGCTGTGGCTGTAAGGAAGATGTGGCAGGCAGGCCTGTGGAGAGAGGGCAGTCCCAGGAGGGGCCCTAAGGCACAGCCTGGAGGGACAGCTCCCAAACTGACCTCTAGGTGGCACCACACACAATGCAGCCCGGTCAGACTGTGGAAGGTCCGGATCTTTTTCTGACAGCGATCACAGCGCCCAGACTCACAGCCTCCTCGCACCCACACATGTGATTGGACCTTGGGGAGAAAGGCAGTCCCTTGTCTGGGAGGGTCTGAGCAGGGACTGGGTGAGGAAGGGGCTGAGGGCTGCCAACGGCCAAAGGCAGGGCCATGATGGGGGTGGTGAAGTCAGGGGTCATGAGGTCACTCACACCAATGTCCTTCCGAGACTTGGCATAGGTGCTGACTTCACAAGGCAGGGCCTTCATGGCACACTGGTCGTGAACAGTGTACTTACAGACTGGGGGAGAGGAAAGAAGTTCAGAGCCTTAGCTGCAGCCCATCCCCCTGTTTCTTCCTTACTTGGGGGTGAGGAAGGATCACTCACTGGAATAAGACATACAACTCCTTGCTGTGAGGGTGTGTCAAAGAATTAAAGTTTGGGGTGGGGGCTCGCCTCCAAGACCTGTGCCTTTTCCTCACTCTTCCTCCCAAAAGAGCAACTGCTACCCTATGCCTGTCCCCACATCATCCACGTGCCAGGCAGGAACTGAGCTGGATGATGCAAGGGAGGCCCACGTGCAACAAAATAGTACAGGTAGCTACTTTTTATTGCATTTTATAGTAGACGTATGCACCATGTGAAGCACCTTTTTCTTTTCTTTTGAGACAGCGTCTCACTCTGTTGCCTGGGCTAGCGTGCCATGGTTTTAGCCTAGCTCATAGCAACCTCAAACTCCTGGGCTCAAGCGATACTTCTACCTCAGCCTCCCGAGTAGCTGGGACTACAGGCATGCGCCACCATGCCCGGCTAATTTTTTCTATATTTTTAGTTGTCCAGCTAATTTCTTTCTATTTTTAGTAGAGACGGGGTCTCACTCTTGCTCAGGCTCGGCCTCCCAGAGTGCTAGGATTACAAGTGTGAGCCACCACATCCGGCCCCATGTGAAGCACTTTTCTTACACTAACTTATTTAATGCTCACAATTACCTCATTTTCAGTTTAGGAAACTAAGACCTAGAGAAGTTATGTAGCTTTCCCAAGGTCACATAACTAGTGTGTGGCAGAGCCCAGGATTCAAACCCAAATCCCTTTCAGTTCAGAGCGACACACTCCCAAAGATAGCCAGGCTGCCCCTCTTCTCCCACACTCCCAGGTCCCATCACTCACGGTTACAGCTCAGGCCCTGTTTGCCAAGACCAATGCTTGACTGGCACAAGTTGCAGTAGACTGGTCTGGGGAACCTCTTGGGTCTCCACATGTGCTGCCCATCGTCCTTCAGAGTCTGGGAGGGCACAGCAGATGCTAGGGAGTGTCTAAACCCTTGGAGGGCCAACCCTAGTGCATACAACCCAATGCAGCTATCTTCCCCATCCTTGCAAATCTCTTCAACTCACCATCTCCATACCCAGCAGCACTAGCAGTGGCACAGTGGTGGAGCCGGCTCGGACCCACTCAGCTAGGGAGACAGAGCCACTGCCATCATAGTCAATCTCTTTCATCATCTCTTGAAGAATCTGAGCACAGAGTGGGAAGGGACTTTTGGTATGAGTGGCTTCTCCAACCTGGCACCTCTCCACTGTCTTTTAGGACACCCAGCCCAGCCATCCCAGTCAAGGGAACCAGGCTGCCTGTCAGAAATAAGGTAAGGTAGATGCAGAACTCGTGGGGAAGAAGCTACAAGAAGGGCCATGAAGAACTGCCTTACCGGCCTCAGCTCAGACACATCCCAATCCAGATATTCAGCCATTCTCATCATCTGTAGGATGAGTCTTTCCACTTCCTGGGGCAAAGAGGGTAAGAGCCACAACCATATTCCCCTCACTACCACTATCCAGACTCTTCTTCAGAAATCAGGGTTCCTGGATTCCACCCCTAGGCCCATCTCTCATTCTCAGGTGCCTCTGCCAAGTAAATGAATATGTTTGTGTTTGTAAGGAAGGCCACCAATTCTTGCCTTCAGCTTTCTCCTTGAGGGTCAAAAGCTTAGGACCTAATCCCAAATTTAGTCCTAGAGGACCCAACCTCTCCCCTTAGCCTCCTCTATTTTCTAAGACCCTGGAAGAGTTGGGGCAGAAGGGCACAGACAAATGGACACATATTCCCTTGCCCAGCATACCCAGTGGTTCCCCAACTCACTGAGCTGTCCAGGATCCCATTTCTGTCCGTATCGTACAGCTTGAAGGTGACTGTAGGGTGTTTTAGGGGGGCCAGGGTCAGTTTGTGAGAGACATTCAAAGAACTCATACCAGAATACAGGGAAAACAGATGGAGAGAGCTTTTGGGTGAAGAGAGAGCCTAGAGCTTGGGATGAGACTGAGAAAGGAGACAAAAAGGGAGGGGAAACAGGTGTGGATTCCACCCTCGGTGAATTTGACAGGGGAGGCAGCACACACTCCATACCCCAAGACCATCCCAGGTCACCTACATAGGAATGTACAAGACATGGGAAGGGGGGTGACTAAGGTGGATAGCATTAGGTATCAGCAGTCTGGGGAAACAGAGGAAATGGGCTCATTCTCTGGCCCCACCTTTGTCTGGCCCTGTCAGCCTTTATGAATCCTGAAAGAATGAGGGAAGGGAGGCTATGGAACACCTCTCTCTCCCTTTACCCACCCCCATCCCCAGTTCAGAAGGGCAACTCACATTCTAGCTTGTCTTCTGGCCGGCCGCCCTCCAGAAGGGAAAAGTAGCAGGAGACATCACTGAGACACACCACATCTGGTTACAAAAAAGTACTGCAGATCTGAGGTCAGGGTTCCCTCCAATGTGGCTCTTCTCTTTTCCTCTGTTCCCACTCTCCCATTTAGCTTTCCTCCCTCTAGCTCCTAGTCCAGACTTACCACCCTCCACTTCTCTCCCTCCACCTGCCCACAGCATGTGACTCAAGCCAACTCTCATTCCCAAACCCACATTAATTTGACTTTTCTTCCGAGGTCTGCTTGACCATACCTTTTGTCACAGTCTCGTTTAAGTAGTGACCAGACTGGAAGGATTGAAACAGTGCCAGGCTTAGGTGACTGGGAGCATTATCCAGTTCCAGATAGATTTTCAGGAATTCCTGGAATCCCTCGTAACCGATAGCCTATCATGAGAGTGAGCATTACCCTGGGGAATCTGCAGGGTGGGAGTTGGGGACTGAAGAATTGGGAGTAATGGGGACAGAGACAATAAGCACAGAGCTGAGAAATATCTGAGGCAGGAGTATGGTTTCTTGGGCCAAGTCCCGAGTTAACAGCATCTCTTGTTTTGTCCTAAAGCAATAGCTGCAGTGATAATGGACACTGGGGTATCTAGTGGGAGGATAGCCAAGAGATGGGACCAGAGTAATCCCTGGAAGTTGGGGATCCCAGTGGAATAGTAAAAACAAAGATGAGAAGAGTTGGTCAAGGAAAAAGGATTTCCCAGCTGCCACTCACATCTCCTTGGAGATATTTAGCCATCTTGTCATCCTCGAAGAGCTTTAGGACATCACTGACCTTTTTGGTGGAGTCTAGGGTGTGGAGAGAGTAAGAGAAGAGCATTAGTCCAGCTCAGCTCTCCCTGCCTTCTGCATGAGTCCCAGACATCCAGCAGGAAAAATGATTTGAATGAGATGAAGGAAGAAGAAATTCCGAGAAGAAACAGAGAACTACAGAAGGAAAAACCTTTCAGATTCTCCAAAGTGGTACCACTTTTTTTTTTTTTTTTTTTTTGAGACAGAGTCTCACTCTGTTGCCCGAGTACCACTCTTTACTCCTCTTCTCTGTGAACTGGAGCAAGCAGTCTAGGTATAGAGAAGGTGGCTAGAGAGCTGGGATCTCAGGCATCTCCTATCTCCCTCTCCTCCTTTTCCCAGTCATGGGCATATCTGAGGAGCAGACTAGCTCAAGGCCACTGGGGAAACTGTGGGAGAACAGGTGTAATAAGAAGGATGAGGGATTCTCTCTGGTAGGGTCTCCAGAATTTGAGAGCTGAGAGGAAGACTCACATTCCATGTATTTTTGCAGCTGGGCAAAATCATTGGGGCTTATTAGGCCCTTCTCCTTGGCCATCTGTCTCTTTTTCTCAAGGATGGCCACAAAGGCAGCTTCGTAGTAGTACTGCCGGTGCTTGGTCCTCTTCAGAGGGTAGGTCTGGGGGAAGACGACAAGAGCTTGCAGTGGGAAGAGCCAGCTGTCTGCATGTCTTTTCTTCTGTCTGCTCCATTCATTGTCTACTCCCATTATTATTTTTGTTCTTTCCTTGCCTGAGTCCCCGCTAAACCTCTCCCCTTCCCTGTTTCCCTCTCTCCTATGTCTCTACTCTCCCGGACAGTGTCTGTCCTCTGTCTCTGTTTCCCTGACTCATCTCTAACTTTCTCTCCTTCATTTCTGGATCCTTCTCCCTCTCTGCGTTCTTCCCCAATCTATCTTGGTTCATCTGACCTCTCTTACCTCCCCAACTCCACCCCGGCTTTCCCAGTCTATATGTGTTTCTGTGGGTGTGTCCCTTAACTGTTTCTGCACTTTCTCCTGCCACCCCCAATCTCTGCAGTCTCTCCCCAGCCTGTGCTCTGTCCCATCTCCGTCCCGGCCCAAAAAACCCGCCCTACGGGTGGTTCTTACTGCGATAGCTCGCCTTCCCGAACATAACCCCATTTTGCTCCGCCTCTAGCCCCGTCCCCCGTCTCGCTCAGCCACCCACTCCCCGCGCCACTCACTCCCCGCAACGACCTCTAGCGCTTCTGACGCGCGACACAGAACCAGCTGTGGCCGGGTCCCTAGCCCCTGCCCCGCCTCGCCTGCGTTCCGCGGGGCTCCACTGGGAAAGGGGTGGGGGGAGCCCAGGCGCGCCCGGTTGGGAGGAAGTAGGGGAAGAGGCTCTGAGCACCCACCTGGTTTCCCTGTCCCGGGACTGGGATGGTGGGGCCGACCGCTGCAGTCGTGGATGCTGGAATTTTCTTTCCACCCTGCTAGGTTAGCAGTGTTTATAGGGAGCCCCAAATTTTGGCTATTGGACCCAGGTACCAGGGACGAGCGGTCACGTGGATCCTGCCCACGCAGCAAGTTGAGAGGGCGACTTGATGATTCAATAACAGCAATTACAATAATATATCTTACGTTAGTATAGTATAGCAAGGTTTTGGAGTCAAACAGAGTTAGAGTCAGTCATATCTGGGTTCCGTTCTTAGTCCTAATACCACTGTGTGACTTAGGCAAGTTACATTTCTAAAATAGGAAGAATGATAACCTATTAATATACTTCACAGTTGTGAGGCTTAAATAAAATAACATATGAAAAGTGCCTTGTATAATGCCTGGGATATAGGAGGCCTACAGGAAATGGGAGTTGTTACTGTAGTAACAATTATAATTAAATCCTGTGAGATAGGAAATTAGTGGTATAGCAATTCTACAGATGAAGAAACTGGAGCTCAGAGAAGCTGGGACTTCCTAAGGCAGTTGATAAGCAGAAAACCCAAGGCTCCAACCCAAGGAACACAAGTTAGGGCCTCTGCGTGTCATTGTGTCCTCCTCTTGTTCCACTCTCCCCTTCATACACTGCCATCTAGCCTCACTGCCCTCCTTTCTGTTCCTCAAGCATGCCAAATTCTTCCCTGCTCAGGGCCAGGAGATTTACCGCTCTGTTTTCCTGGGACACCCTTCCCACTCTTGGCAGAGCCAACTTCTTGCCTCAACTGAAATGTCAGCTCCTCCAAGAAGAACTTCCTTGATCATTCCATCCTAAAGTAGCCTCCCTCCTTTGCACAGCAGCCTCCTTTGTTTCCTTCATAGAACTTATCACAAGTAGAAATTACCTTCCCTAGTTATTTGTATCAGTGTTTACTCTCTGTCTTCTACCAAAATGTTAAGTTCCATAAGGGCAGGAAGTTGTCAGTCTTGTTCACCATGTGTCCCTGGTACTAAAACAGTGCCCTACATGTAGTGGGTGCTCAATATTGGTTATACAAATGGTTATACAAAGCTGAGGAGTCATATTTTGGGACTATTAATCCAAATATGGTTAAATGGGATGCCAGAGTGTCTGACAGTCATGGGAATATGAGATAATTTGGAGCACATATAGTAGGCGCTAATAAGTATTTGTCAAATAAATGAATAATGCTAAAAAGCACTTATTGAGGTACTCTATCAAACACTCTGACCTCCACCCACTCATTTAGGGCTTGTTGGGTCAGGCTCAGGGAAGCAGTTAGAGCCTACAAGAATAGCCCAGCCCCTTTCTTTTCTGATTGTGCAAGAATCTTCTCTGCAGCCTCTGCCCTTGGGACATGTCTGCTGCCTACCTCTACGCAGCACACCATTCTTGTTCCAGCTGCTCTTTGGGAACACTTAGAAGGGGGTTCTGGGACACTGACATCCTGGAGAAAGGACTCTGCTTATCTGGCCCTTTTCAACAACTATAATCCAACTTCTGCTGCTAACAGATCAAATGAACACATAATAGTATTATGGCTAATGGGAAATGTATGGCTTAGTTAGCCTCTCTGATAACCCATGGGGATCTTAGATGACTCTAAATTTCTAGGAAATGGAATCTGAGAGAGAAAGTGATAGAGAGAGAGTGTGTGCAAACAAGGAACGACAAAAGGAGAAAGGGCAGGACACTTCTCCCCTGCCTCTTTTTTTTACAATGACCCAACTCTTTCTTGCCCACGTCTTAAACCTAGAGAAGTAGTGTATAGTAAGGTTAAAAGAATGGACTTTCAAATTAGCCAGGCATGATTCAGAATGCCAGCTCTTGCATGAGTCATTACCTCTCCCTGAACCTCAGTTTTCTCATTGGTAAAATGGGTACCTAGAGAAATCAGTAACAATGTAGGGACTAAATAAGATGATATATACAATGCACATAGCAAACAGTATGGCACAGAGTAAGAACTCAATAAACATTAGCTATTATACAAAGGTGTACCTAGAGAAACACCTGGAAATTAGGAAAAATGATGTCTTTGAGCCAGGAAGGCATAAATTCCAGGGACTCCCAGCTTCAGTGAAGCCGTTATACACCTTCCCCCCTTGTTATACACGTCAGGTGCAAACATGTGATACCAGGACCCTGCACTTTGCCTCTGGGAGGATGATAAGGTGGCTAGTAACTAGACTATCAGGGTCCAAGGACATTCCTGGGGTGGGACCTCGGACATAAGGGTTGCTGGGATCTTTTCTGTTGTCCTCCTGACTTCTCTAAATGAAAGTGTGGCTACTCCTGGAGCTTAAGGGGAGCAAACTGTAGGATCCTGGGACCTTAAAGACCTGGAACAAGTCCAGTTTTGTCCTCTACCTCCATCCCAACCTGAAGCTATAACCTGGGCTAGTCCAGGCGAATAGCAGGGCTGGGAGGGTGGGGTCTGCTGCCAGCCTGCCAGCTATTTATGACTCACCCTTCTCTTCCCTCCTCTGGTTTCCCTGCCTACTCCTACCGACAACTCAGGGTGAGAAAGGCAGAAGTTGACTTGGAAGCACAGAATCTCAGAACATCCTCAGAGCTAGGAGTCACTAACCCTCATTTTACAGAGAAGGAAACTGAGGTCCAGACAGAGTGTGACAGTCTCAGGGTCACAATCAAACTCTAGCCACCAAGAGGTAAATATTATTTCCAAAGCCAGTGCTAATATTTAAAGTTTCCTTTTTCACTTCAGCCACCATTGCTCACATTCCAAGTAATATAAGTTGACCATTACTCTCAAGAACTAGCTATGCCCCCAGAACATTCAGGCTGCCCCAGCAAGAAACCCTAAGGGACAGGTACTCCTAGTTTGAGGGCCCAGGCTTGATTACTTCTGAATTCCTTAAGCACACCTGGAACAGTATCCTCCTCCTCTCTCCCAGAAGGAGGGTCTACTCTTCCCTGCCCACCCCTGCTGCTAGTCAGTCCTGAGAGGGAACATTTGGCTTGAAGTCTCAAAGCTCATTAAACCTCCCCAAACATTGATGATCATAGTGTTGCCTAGCGAAGGGGGTAATATGTGTGTGTGTGATGTGTGTCTGTGGAAGGTGCATTGCATACATAGTACATGAGGAGGAAGTTACGATGTTGGCATGGTTGGGGGATGTGGGCTTGTATGTTCTGAGGCTAAAGAGATGCCTAATATTTGCATTTCTTCCTCAGTAAAGCTTATTTCTCTTATTTAAAGGTGAAAAGTGAGATTCAGGGTCAGGTATTTCCAGAAACTTCCCAGTGACAGGTGGAGAAATGATGGGGGTGGGAAGTTGGGGACCAGGAGGCCAAACAAGAATTTTTCTCCACCCTTGCAGCGCTGTGGAGGTTCCAAAAGGGACTTTCCTCTGAATCGGGTTGCTAGGAGCCCAGCTTCACCATCCCTCCAAGTGAGCGGAGGGATGGAGGGCAAGGTCTGGGCTAGGAAACGCTGCCTACCGGGTTCTGGCCCAGCCCTCCCGCTGCCACTGCCCCTGGCGTTCCAGCGCAAACCCTCCTAGCTACCCGCTCCAGCTGTCACGCTTCCTCCTTCCCGACCCAGCAGCCCTAACCCAGCCGGTGGGTCGTCCCCTCCCGTGCTCCACTCCTGCTCCACGAGGGAGCAGTGGGGGCTCGCGGGGTCTCTACCTTGGCGGGGGAAGGGCGAGCTGTCGCTGGCGCTGAAGCTGGAGCCAGAGCTGGGTTGGAGGGGACGGGCCAGGCAAACGCGGCCGCCGCGGGGCCGCCCCACTCCTGACGACACAGCTGCCCGCCCCCAACCCCAGCCTGCCCGCCCTCGCCTGCTCCCAGCGCCCCCACCTCTGGGAAGGCCCTTGTTTCCAGGTTGCCAGGTTGCCAGTTCACCAAAACCTGCTTCCCCCTTCCCTATGTCCAGGTCTGTGGCCTGTGGCACTTTCTCCATTTCCTGTGCTCCTCCTCTTCTTCCAGTGCCTGGGGCAGCTCTGCTTCAATCTATTTTCCGTTCTTATCATTCACAGCCTCTCCCCTTACCCCAAACTTGTAAGGCCAAGATAGGGGGCAGGCTGATAATAGAACAGCTCAGTAGCTGCCCACCCAACCAACGTCTTACCCTCTCCTAACTGGTGCCATCCTAGACCTCTCTGCCCAACTCCCTACCCAACTCCTTTCCATCTACCATTGATTTCCATCCATCCACTCCCAGGAGATCCCACAGGGGCAAGGCTAAAGTTCCAGACTCTACATCCTGAGACCCAAACAGCTCCTTCCCCTCCTGGGCTCCACAATGCTTGACTCTGCTTGAGACAATCTGCCCACCTTCTTCTCCAGGTTCTTCACCTCTCTTTTAGACCGATTTTCCCCAAAGGACACCTCCTTTCAAGACTCATCTCCTCTCCTTAATCCTAGGGTGAAGGTTTGAATGCAAAGAGCACTCTGGTCTGTGTCCACCCTTTTTCTCTGTGCTGTAACCCTCCTACTTTACCTGCTGATCTTGGCAGGTGGCGCAGAAGACCCTGGCCAAAAGTAGGGGTGAAAGGAGCTTCTCCTGCCTGGAATCTGTTCTAGAGTTGTCAAGGCTCTTGGGGCAGTATAGATGGCGGTGAGGCTGGTAGAGCGAGAGAGACAGAGGCTTAGGGACTTACTGGTAGGAACCGAGGAGCCAGGCATCCTGCTCATTGGCCCCGCCCCAACCCCTGTCTAAACTCCCTCCTACTCTTCATTGAAATAGGGCAGAGTAATAAAGCCAGGAACCTAAAAAGTTTCCTGCAATCCTCCCTCTTACACCTGGGGGTGGGAAGGAGGGAGAGGGGAGACCTCTTACTGGAAGGGTATGTGTGTGTATTGTGTATATATGTACACAGACAGACAGACAGACACACACACACACAGTTTTGGTGGGGAATGGAGAGGAAAATGGAATGAATGCATGAGGCCCTCTAGTGGAAACAGAAGAACCTAAGCAGTTCTTGGGTGAAGATAGGTTTATTGGAACAGACTTCTCCTCTTTTACCAGAAATATAGCTGCTGAGTAATAGGGTTTAGGAGTATTGTTGTCATATCTAAACTGAGATCTGGGGCAGAGGTTGAAGAGGGTCTCTCTACTTCTCCAGTCTTAAAAAGACAAGGGCCCTGCCCGCCCCCATCCTTCATCTTAACAATATTTTCTTCACTGTTAGCAGAGCTTCATCTCCCCTTCCTATATGACCTCCTTAGTCATAGTCAACAAACACTTTTGAAGGTTTTCTATACATCACATCCTGTACTTAGTTCTGCAGTACCGGCAAAGTCACAGCCCAATTTAGGGACTGCACCAAAGAGTAGCTTGATGTGTGTATAAAGCCTCCCTGCTCTGAGCTACCCTAAACACAAACATATAATGTAAGTAAGAATAGTTCCCTCTGCCAATCATCTAGAAATCCTGGAATGATATTAATATCTAAGGCACTTAGCTTTCCTTACAAATAACACTTGCTGTGATACCACCCTGTGTATAACCTCAGTTTCCTGCTCCACCATCTTCAGATATGTCCCTACATAAAATTAAAGACACTCCTCCGCCCCCCCTTTTGAGACAGAGTCTTGCTCTGTTGCCTGGGCTAGAGTGCAGTGGTGTTATAGCTCACAGCAACCTCAAACTCTTGGGCTCAAGCAATCCTCCTGCCTCCAGCCTCCTTAGTAGCTGGGACTACAGGTGTGAGGTACCACTCCGGGCTAATTTTTAAAAAATTTTTGTGGAGATGGGGTCTTGCTACATTGCCCAGGCTGGTCTCAAACTCCTGGCCTCAGGCAGTCCTCCGACGCTGGCCTCCCAAAATGCTGGGATTATAGGTATGAGCCACTGCACCAGGCAAGACACTCCTTTTAAAGGCATTTTTTAGGACTTCAAAGTGGGGTATGAGGTTATCTAATAAAGAATAAGGTAGAATCAGTCTTAACTCTAGGCTTCTTTGTGTCTTCTTCAGGATCTGTGCTCTATCATACCCCAAGTCAGTTATTGGTGGGGGAGAGGGAAGAAAGACCAAGAAACATCTAAGAGGAGGTGTCTAATGCCTACAGTTCCAGGTGCTCATTTCTTTAATCAACCATATCATCAAAATCAGAAAGAAAGAAACCACAATGAACAAAGGGAAAGGAAAAAACAACAGCCTGTTCTCCCCAGCCTCTTCTTTCCCCTCTTCCTCCTCAGGGTGGGGGGCCACATCCGGGGCCTAGGGCTGGGGCCCAGGCTGTTCTAAGCAGACGATTGAGTTTCACTTCCTGTCAAACCCAGAGCTGGGGCAGGATGTCTGGGGGTGTAGTGAGGGGCCTAGGGTTCAGTAGTGAACAGGGGCCACTTTAGGATCCCCCTGCAGAAAGGTCTGTTGATTGGCCCATCTGGAAGCTGCAGAAACCACTCCTCAAGTAGTTCAGTGAAGACCAAAGTATCATGCTGTCACTTCTAATCATTAGTAACAAGGCCAAGGACAAGATGCTAGACTTGGCAGGGCTGAAGCACAATTGGTGAAAGAAGAGTAGAGGTTAAAAAGAAAAAAGAAGAGCAGGGGTTAAGGATGGCAGTGTCAGAACATTTGCAAAAACTGTGTATTGTATGCAAATAGTTTTTAAATGAGTTTTTTCTTGAGACCACCTGTGTTGGGCCTCTGATGGAAGTCAAAGGAGATGGAGAATGGGAAAGAAGGCAAGCTGTGGCCCCCAGAAAACTTCAGAGCCTAATTTGTTTTAGAAAGGTCCTAGTCAGCCATTACTCTAGGTCTTTTTTATTTTTTTAAATGGGGCTTGCTGCCTAGTGTTGGAGGTAGTCGCTAATACCTCCTTCCTGGTTCCAGGGGTATTGTTAGACATTAACCTAAGCCAAAGTGGGAGATATGGAGGAAGGTAAAAGGGCCAAAAAGGAAAAAGCCATATGGGGGTGGAGGAGGGCAGAGCCAACACCTGAGGAGAGGAAACTGCTGCCAGCCCCTCCCAGGCTATAGGGGAAACAAGTTTAACAGGACTTAGCCCTGAAGGAACAACAGTTGGTGAAAGGAACGGCCGAGGGAGAACATTTGGGCTCGTCTGAAGAATAAGGAGGCACGGGGCAGGGCAGGCCTACAAAGGGAGTGACCATACAGGCCCGGATTATTGGCAAGAGTCCCCGCTTTAGATCCCCAGCGGTTGGACGAGGTTAATTAGAATACTGAGTAGATCCGCCCAGAAGCCTTCACCCTGCCCTTTGACCCTAGGACCCAGCCCGAGGAGGATCCCCGTGTAGCAGGCCGGAGCAAGAAGTGATCTGGGCACTCGTCACTTCGCTGCCAAATCCCCGGCGCCGCCCAGAGGCAAAGGCAGGCCAGGGCCGTCCGCCCAATCCGGCCCGCCGCCTCTTCGGCCATGGAAGCTACCGGCAACCCCGAGGCTGCGGGGACAGGTGACCGACCCACAGCGCCCTACGCCATGCACTCCCCTCTCGCGGGTCTCTGTCCGGAGAGTTGAGTTGGGCGGCCGAGGGCAATCGGCACGCGAATTCGACCTCCCCACCTTCTTAGAGAGGGTTAGTTGGGGCCTTCTATTCGCCAAGAGCAACATTCGTGCGCCCTAGTGCGTTTCTGGAATTTGCCTGCCCCGTGTCACCAAGACGCTCTGAGACCTGGGTACAGGCCAGGGCCTGAATATTGTTTCTTTCTTCATTCGTCAGCCCCCTTTCCCGGGTGCAGCTGGGCCTTGCGCCCTTTTCCCGCGCAGGTCCTGGACGTACGAGTGCCTGCGATGAGAGGGATTGTGCCTCGGAACTTCTGTCGGCGCCCCGAGGACTGTTTTACACGCAGCAGGCACTCGATAATGGTATCGGTGGCAGTAAAAGAGCCCATGGCTTTATTTTATTAACTGCTTCAGTTGCTTTTCCCCTCTTCCTCCTCCTCCACCTCCGCCCATGAAATGGTGCACTCTCCCTTTAAGACTAAAATGGTGGCTTGCTACGATTAGGACTCCACTTCCGGTGGGGAGGGGGCGGGACCCCAGCCCGCTCGCGCCGGAAGTGGTTTGCGTTTTCAAGATGGCGACTCCCTATGTAACTGACGAGACCGGCGGTGAGTGCGGGAGGCGCGGAACCGCTTCTCCCTGGGCTCTCGGGGCAGGGGTTCGGACTTGGAAAGGGGTCTGTGCCCCGCCCATCCCGGGGCCCCTCCTTTGCCCCGCCCCCCGGACCGCCTTCCTCATTCATTCTCTCCTACGGGGTGTCTCCTGCGCCCCCTTCTGGTCTTGTGTTTGGGGGTCTCTGCTTCCGGTCACCCAAACTCTGGGGTCCTTCAATGCTGGTCCCTGCTCCAGGACCCTCACGGGCCCTTAGCTTTTCTTCAGCAGTTGAAGCATCCATATCTCTTTTGGATTTTTCAGCCCTGGGGTCTTCTACACTTTCAGTTTTCTCCAATTCCTGCCCTCCCCCCCCATCTCTTAGCTATACCTGCCTTTTGCCCTACCCCAGTCCCGTTTTCATTCTTTTTCTCCAAGCTGTATTTGCTGAAGACCTCCTCATTGCTACATAGTGCTTTTTCCATTCTCTCCCTCATCTTCATTTGTTGGGTCAGTGAGGTCCAGAAGTGTGAAGGGAAGAGGAACCTAATATAACTTTCAGGTTAAGTTTTCTCCTTGATGGTGCTACCCTCATCTACCTTCTCCGATGGATGATGGTGATAGGGATTTAGGGGTCACAGGTGGAAGAAGGCAAACAGGAAGCTGTCTAGTGACATTTCTCCCAGGTCCTTTGACAAGTTGATAAAATCCACTGTTCCTTCTGGCTAGAGAAGAATTTCCAGCTTTGCTATCTGAGGTGCTGAAGTGTCTGCTGTGTATGTGAGGTGTATATGTAGGAAACAATCAAGGCTTTCATCTTGATTTTGCCCCTTCTTAATTGCCTCACCTTTAGAAAAATGTGCATAGTAGTAATATCTACCCAATGATGATCAAGTAAGATAATATATGTGAAAGCATTTTGTAAAATGCTGTGCAAATGCAAGGTGTTTCTGCATTAGTAGCCCTCATTGCATGTGTGTAGTCTTCTGTAGAAGCAATATTGTGCCTGTGCCTTGGTACACACAGTCTGCGGTCTGTTTTAAAATGTGCCATTTGTGCTTCTTGCTCTGTTGCTTTCCATGTTTCTTACACTTCAGCCCACCTATCTTTTGGTACCTAATGGCAACCCAGGTCTCTGCTACTTCTCCCCAACCTCACATTTCAAAGTGGTACATCTTTCCTCCTGCTTTTTACCTAGTAGGTCCTTCTTAAACTATCAACTTTTTCTTTTTTTTATTCAGCGCAATAATAATGAGGATTTAATCTCTTAATGTGTGCTTTGAAAATACTACTTAGTGTCTAGTACACTTCTGTTCACTCTTAACTGTTTTCTTTATCTTAACTTAATAAAAATCCAGATATCACATTTCACCCTATCCTGCCACCAAGAGATATTGTCTGTTCCCTGTGACTATATGGAAGAGAAGAAGGAATCAACTGCTTTTTTGTTTTCCTTTACTACTTCCAGATCATTGATTTACCACTATTACTCTAATCCTTGTGGAAGGTATTGCCATGCAATTATAGCAGTTTCTCTAAAACTTAAGTGCCATCATCTACCGCTCACAAGGACCCAGACTGTTGCATCATATTTTTTCTCTCCTCTCTTTCTTGCTGTCATTCTCAGTGTCTCCAGCACTTTTGGAATACTCTGATCTCATAGTTCCTCAGCATGAGATCATTGACTTTGCTTTGTGTTTTCAAATCAACTGCTCATCAGAATCACTAAGACCTAGATGTCATCTATAACACTGATTTCACTTCAGTTGCTCCCAGTCACTGACTTTAGCCTCCTTACCAGTCACCTTTTTCACTACCTCAAACTCACAGAATCAGCTTTTTGTCCTCCTTAGGTTCTCTAGTTTTTAACCTTTGCATTTCATTGAGTCTGTCAGTACCTCGTGGCTACCTTTGATGCTGCCCAGCTAGACTTGTATGACTAGGCACTTTGATACTATCCTCATTGCTTTCTTCATTCATTTTGACCTTCTATACTAAGTAAGCACTTCTGTTATCTTGACTCATACCCATCAACTGTTTTCTTGGCTTTTGTTTCTAGGCCATAGGATGTTGCTAGAGAAAAAGCACAGAAGCTAGCTAACTTAATGTTAGCTTCTGCCAAAATGATGGCTTCTCTCCAATTCTTTTTTCCTATTTTTAAAAAAAAATTTTTTTTTGGCATTCTCCCATAGCTATTTCCCTTACCTTTTTCAGCTCTCTGTGACCCTGCCTTTTAATTCTTCCCCCTTTGGCAGATGACTTCACTTTCTATTTCACTGAAAAATCAAGACCTATCATTTTCTGTTTCTTCCTCTTCACAGCCAGATTTCTTAAATATCAGATCTACACCTGCTATTTCCATTTCCTCACTGCTTATTTGTTTCTTAACTCTTTGTAATCATTATTTCTAGTATCATCTTATCACTTAAGTTGCCTATGCCTTTTTCTAATTGTTTGGTGAATATCTTTCACTCTTGGATATACTGTCACATCTCAAATCCAACCTGACCAAAATCAGTATTAGCTTTTCCATCATTATTTCTGTTCAGGGCATCATTGTTTTAGCCAACCCAAGATCAACTTTTTGCATCATTTTTCTCTCTTTTAAAGATTTTAAATAGACTTCATTTTCTGGAATGGTTTTTGATTTATATAAAAATTGGGAACATGCTACAGAGAATTCTCATAGACCCTACAAACCAGGTTCCTCTATTACTAACATCTTAAATTAATATGGTATATTTCTTACAATTAATGAACCAATATTGATATATTATTATTAACTAAAGTCCATACATTATTCATATTTCCTTAGTTTTTATGTAATTTTTTTGTGTTCCACGTTCTCATCCAAGATACCACACTACATTTAGTCCTCATGTCTCCTTAAGCTCCTCTTGGCTGTGACAGTTTCTTAGACTTCCTTGTTTTTTTATTTTTTTTGAGACAGAGTCAAGCTCTATAGCCCTAAGTAGAGTGCAGTGGTGTCATCATAGCTCACTGCAACTTCAGACTCTTGGCTCAAGCCATTCTTCTGCCTCAGTCTCTGGAGTAGCTGGTATTATGGTGCATGCTACTGTGCCTGGCGAATTTTTCATTTTTTTGTAGAGATGGGGGTCTCGCTCTTGGTCAAGCTAGTCTCAAACTTCTGACCTCAAGTGATCCTCCCACCTTGGCCTCTCAAAGTGCTGGGATTACAGGCATGATCCACCACACTCGGACTTAATTTATTTTTTGTTATCAAATTAATTCATGTTGATTTTAGAAAATTTGGAAAATGTTTTTATAATTAAAATAAAATATAAATCACGTGTATAACCAGTAATTCCAGAATGCAGAGATAATTGCAGTTAGCATTTTTTTAGTTTTTCTTTCTATGTACATACATAGCATATGTGAAATAACATAATTGGAATCATACTGAATGGCTGTATTTTCCAAAATATGATCTGCAGAACAGTTGGTAGGTGCTCTGAGATGTGCCACCAAATAAATAAATAAAAATAAGATTTCTATGCTCAAATAAATTTGGGAAAAACTATAAATCATATTCTCAGCTTGCATATTCACATGAACAAGAACATATTAACTCATTTAAATCTTATCGTTAAACACAAATTCTTTTTTTCTGTGTTTAACCCAGAATTCCCCAAACTTCTTCAAGACAGCTTTTTGGGGTAACCCCTGTTAATATCTTATGAAAGTAGCATTTTACATGACAAAAGCTTTGGGAAACGCTGCTGAATGTTAAAACTACCTTATATTCTCTTGCTGTGTTAGCCAAATTGTTTTTTTTTTTTTTTTTTTTTTCTTTTTTTGGAAACAGTCTCCACTCTGTTGCCTAGGCTAGAGTGCCATAGTATCAGCCTAGCTCACAGCAACCTCAAACTCCTGGGCTCAAGCAATCCTCCTGCCTCAGCCTCCTGAGTACAGGCCTCGTCACCATGCCTAGCTAATGTTTTTTTCTATTTTTAGTAGAAATGGGGTCTCACTTTTGCTGAGGCTGGTCTTGAACTCCCGAGCTCAAGCAATCCTCCTGCCTCGGCCTGCCAGAATGTTAGGATTACAGGCTTGAGCCACCTTGCTCTGCCCCAAATTGCTTTCTACAAAGGTTTTACCACTGGCAGTATGTGAATGTGCTGGTTTTACCAATTCTTTGAATGCATTGGTATTCTCATATTTAAAAATTCTGCTTTTATAGGTGAAAATGTTATTTCATTGTTTTAATTTCTATTTCCTTTCATTTTACTGAGGTTAAACTTTTTTGTATTTTTTTCTTTTATAACACAATATACATAAAGAACATAGCATTTGGAACCCACAGTCTCGATTTGAATTTTGATGCCATTTATTAATTGTACCTTGGGCACGTTATTAAATTTCTTATCATTTGTGAAACCGGAATAGTACTTCATGAAATTGTGAAAATGAAGTAAGATAATGTATATAAACACATGAGCACTGTACTGGGTAAGCGAGCACTCAATAAAGGGTCTTTTGGGACTATCAAATTTACATATGGACCGTTCATTCTTACATCTAAGATACCACTCTCTTAATGTGAGCACTTAATATAGTATTATCACATACTGTGTTTTTGCCTGTACCCTCTAGTGAAACTAGGCTGTATATGACAGGTGCACAGCAGTATGATGATGTATAAGCTTTGTTGTCAGATTTGGGTTCATATTACAGCAACATGCTACCTTTGTGATCCTGGACTTCATTTTAACCACTTGGAGACTATTGCCTTAGCTGTAAATGGTAATATCTACCCATTGTCTAGATTCAGCAAGATAATGTATGTGAAATTCCTGGTGTGATGTAGCTACTTAGTAATAAATGCTCCTTCCTAATCATTCTCAACATACTATGAGTTTTCCACTGCTATGATTTTGCTTGTTGTTTTCTCTTAGCATCTTCTTTCCTTCTTTTCTCTGCCTGCAGAAATCTTGGCTGCTGATTTATTGTTATTTCTGTTACTACTACCTAGTCTTTTTTTTGAGACAGGGTCTGCCATATTGCCCAGGTTGGTCTTGAACTCCTGGGCTCAAGCAATCCTCCTGCCTTAGTCTCCCAAGTTGCTGGGACTACAGGTGCAAACTACTGCACCTAATCTTTAAAGTCAAATCCCTGAGCTTTCCTGATTTCCTATCACCTTCTCCCATCAAATGCGATGTGACTATTTATTCCTTTGAAGTCTCTTATTAGTGTTTATCTGTGTCTCTTATGATACTTGTGATATTTTTACTTTTGTCTTATTCTTTGCTTGCCTAATGTGCCTACCTCCTTTCTTAGACTGTAAATTTCTTAAATGTAGGGGACCATCTTGCTTATCTTGATAATTCTTGTAGCACTTAATATAGTACTTTTCTCATTAGAGGCTTTCAATAAATGTTTATTATATTTAATTAATTTGTACTCTGGCTTCTGACCACCCTGCTTTCCTGAGACTATATTCTTAGAGATAACCAGGGATTTCCAAATTGCCAATATCAGTAACCTTTTTCTCAGTTCTCCTTTTCTTGATCTCTCTGCAGTAGTAAATAGTGTAATCACCTGCCCCCTTAAAACAGTATTTAATACTGTTAATCACCTGCTCTTACTTACAACTCTTGTTCTCTGTGGCATAGCACTGTCCTAATCCTCCTTTCCTATGAATCATTTACTATCATTGCTGGTACATTTTCTTCCTTGAGGGAAATGATCATGACCATTTTTCCAGGGTCATTCCTCCAACTTTGATCTTCTCTTTTTATATTTTCTCTATGTTGGAAACCACATCTAGGTCTTATCGTTGTTAGCCCTAAGATCATCCTTAGACTCAGATCTGTGACTCCGATCTCTTTTATTACTTGAATCAGGTCCTGGGAACTCAACAAATCTTTAATAGTCACTTTCCCTAGTTCCTTGGGGTTCTCCCAAGCCTTGCAGTATTGTTTCTTCGCTGTCTTCCTGCAACCCCTGAAAATGAGGCCCTTTTCAGTTTAAGGGTTTTTATTGCCAACAGATATAAGGAAACAGATTGAGGATTACAGAACAGCAGATGTGGGAAAATAATGAAGTTTAAAAAATTCTTATAGTCGTAGTCCCCAGCTTTTCTGACTCTCTTAAAGATGTTATCTGAAAGTCCTGATATTCTGCCCTTGGTTTTTATTTCTAGGGGTGGGACCCATCAAATCTCTCCCTTCTATTTGACTTCACCTTTGGATACCATCAAGGCCAGAGGATGGAACCAAGATAACATAAAATAGGTGCTTCTTTGTGATAATTAGCTATTTGTATCTCTGAGGGCTTCCACACAGGATGGCCATTCGAAAAGATTATGCCTGCCTTTCATCACAGTCTATCTCTACTCCTTTTAAACCTTCAACTATACTCTATGCAGTTAGATATATGTTTCTAGTATTGTTCCCTTTTCTCCCTGATTCCATGAAAAACATTGCTTGTCTAGAATTGAATTAGGCCGTGTCCAATGGCTCATACCTGTAAGCCTAACACTTTTGGAGGCTGTGGTGGGAGGATCACTTGAGGCCAAGAGTTCCAGACCAGCCTGAGCAAGAACAAGACCCCATTTCTACAAAAAATGGACAAATTAGCCGGGCGTGGTGGCTCATGCCTGTTGTCCCAGCTACTTGGGAGGCTGAGGCAGGAGGATCAGTTGAGCCCAGGAATTAGAGGTTGCAGTGAGCTATGATGACACCACTGCACTCTAGCTGGGGTGACAGAGACCCTGTCTCCAAAAACAAAACTGAATTAATTGTTTTCATAAAGTTATCTTTTCCTTTGCACTTTGTTTCTATCAGTGGTTTTTATTTTCCAATTTTTCACGTTCAAGAGTGATAATTAGCTTATTATACTTAGCAAATAACATCATAATAAACAATAAACATCTTGTTTATTATCTTTCTTCCTCACTAGAATGTATGCTACAAGAAGGCAGGAACCTTGCTTGTTTTATTCATTGTTGTATCCCTAGCTCCTGTTAACAGTGCCTGGCACAACAGTAAGTGTGCAATAAACATTTAAAATCCATGTGTGAATAAATGTTATTAGCATATGCACTACTTACTCACAGGTATGTTGTGAAAAATGAGAATACATGTAAAAAGCACCAGATCCACTGTAGCACTGTTTTATTTCCTCTCTAATTCAAATCTTGGCAGTCTTAGGACCCTGTTAGTTTATCCTTCATAATGAATTTCATTTTCCTTTCAATATCCATAGAGACTATCTAAGTTAAATCTTCTCACATTGAAGCTAGGGCTTTCATTTACTCTATGTTTAGTTTATGGTACACATTTTCAGGTTAATCTTAAAGCATTGCTTTGAGCAGATCACCTCTACTCCCTTATTGGCCTTCAGCGTTCTCCCACAGCCTAAGGCTTCAGTCCCAACTCAGTGGAGACTGGAGACCTTTCATAATCTCACTAATTTACCCCTACTCTCTTTTCCCATTACAAATGCTTTTTGCCCAAAACATTCTAGATTCTTGCTATTCCCTAATGTGACACTTAACATTTATTTATTCATTAATTCAGTCGATACTTGCTGTCTTCTGTGGGCCAGGCTCTTTGGTACAAAGTTCAAAAGACAATCTCTGGCCAGGGGAGGTGGCTCATGCCTGTAATCCTAACACTCTGGGAGGCCTCGGCTGAGGAGCCTCAAGCAGGAGTTTGAGACCAGCCGGAGCGAGAGGGAGACCCTGTCTCTACTAAAAACAAAAAAATTTAGCTGGGCATCATGGTTCACACCTGCAGTCTCAGCTACTTGGGAGGCTGAGGCAGGAGAATCGCTTGAGCCCAGGAGTCTGAGGTTGCAGTGAGCTATGATGGCGCCATTGCACTTTACAGGTCAGAGGGGGTGGGGGGACAGAGTGAGATTCTGTCTCAAGAAACAAAAAAAAGACAATCTCTGCTCTCAAGCAAACAATTATGTTAAACATTAGAGCATGATAAAGGCTAAAACAGGTGCTGTGAGTGCACCAAAGGCAACTTCTAACCTGGCTTGGGTTGAGGAAGTCAGGGAAGGTCACCCTGAGTTTATACTTGAATTTGACTTTTTAAGAGCAGTAGGAATTAACTAAGATAATCAAGGAAAGTCTATTCCAGGCTAAAGGAAGCAAAAGCAAAAAGATCTAGAGATTAGAGACAAGCCTCTGGGTGAGATTTGTGAATATTTCAATGTCTAAAGCAGAGAGTATAGGTACTAAGAGGCTGAAGATTAGCAGGAGCTAGGTCAAGAAGGCCGTTTGTGTGCAGCTTCATCCTCCATGTAAATACCTTGAGGGCAATAGGAATCCAGAAAGAATTTTAAGTAGAGGTGTCACTAGTTTTGTTGTTACCTTTGCTCTTGTCCCTATGCCTGAAATACTTCCTTTTCTTCTCTTTCCTTAACCACACGCCTACCTCCACCTGTCTAAACACTGCTCATCTTCCAAGGATCACAACAGATTCTGTGTCCTACACAAAGTCTTTATAGTCAAAATTAATTTCACTCTTCTCTGTGTACCTATAATTCTCTAAGCCATTTAGGCTTGAAATGTAAAACCATATATTAAAAAACCCACAATTTAACAACAACATAAATGGGAATTTTTATTTTTTTATTTTTTGAGACAGAGTCTCTGTTGCCCAGGCTAGAGTGCCGTGGCGTCAGCCTAGCTCACAACAACCTCTAACTCCTGGGCTCAAATGATCCTCCTACTTCAGCCTCCCGAGTAGCTGAGACTACAGGCATGTGCCACCATGCCTGGCTAATTTTTTGTATATATACTTTTAGTTGTCCAGATAATTTCTTTCTATTTTTTTTTTTAGTAGAGACAAGGTCTCACTTTTGCCCAGGCTGGTCTCAAACTCCTGAGCTCAAATGATCCACCTGCCTCGGCACCCAGAGTGCTAGGATTACAGGCGTGAGCCACCACACCCGGCCATAAATGGGAATTTTTAAAAAGAAAAATCATTTATAATCATATAACATTTTCATTATTATACATTGTTTTCTAAAATTATAGATATCATCACATTTAATAGTTGAAATCATGGGGGATATATAATTTTACTGTTTTATATTATGTCATAGATGATTTTTTGAAATTTTTTATCATTTTTAGCAGGCATGTATATTTAGCCATTCCCATATAATTGGATGTGAAGTTTGTTTTTAATTTTTAGCTCTGTATTGGTAATGTCATAATTTTCACATGATTATATCTTCCCTCTTTTTCTTATTTTTATTGTTTCTGTTGGGACTCTTTCCTTATGCCAATTTCTCAATATTGGGATTACTAATACAAAATATGTTGAATTATCTTTGATTTCTAACCTTTTTATTCCTCCCTAGTCAGTTAATTACCAAGTATTGATTCTTTGATGATGTATCTGGCATCAATCTCTTCTCTTTCCACTCTTAACTGTTTCAGCCTGTTCTGCCCCTTCATGCCAGGATTGTTGCAGTCTGTTTTCCCTGTTTTCCCCAGTCCCTAGTATTTTTCTTTTCCAATCCACCCTCTTATCATGCTAAATTAATTGCCCTAAAACACTGCTTTGGATAAAGGATTCATTCATTTATCCAAAGCCCCAAAACAATAGTTTGGATAAAGGATTCATTCATTTGACAAATATTTATTGAATGCATGCCATGTGCCAGATGTTAAACCCCTTAACTGGTATTCAAGGTCTGAACATTCTCCCTTCATTGCACTAGTCCTGTCTCTGGCTAAGCCAGACTGGTCTATTTGCCATCTCCTGAAAATGCCATATATGTGCCTGTGTCTGAATTTTTTGCTTTAGAATGAACTTCTGTTTCAAATCTACTCTGTTTCCCTTTTTATTTAGTTTGACCTTTTCCTCAAAGCCCAGCTCTAGTCTCAGTACTTCCTCCACAAAGCTTCTCTGTTGTTGTTTTGAGATGGGATCTCACTCTGTTGCCCAGAGTGCAGAGGACCACGGTGTGATCATAGCTCACTATAACCTCAAACTCCTGGGCTCAAGCAATCCTACTGCCTCAGCCTTTCCAGTAGCTGGGACTACAGGCTCGAGCCACCATGCTTGGCCCCTAACATTGTTTCTGATAACATCTTGGTGTTCCATTGTGCAGATAAACCAAATCTATTTAATCATTTATTGATGGCCATTTAAATTGCTTTTAGCTTTTTGCTAATTTAAATCATGCATCAACAAACATCCTTTACATATATCCTTATGTAGCATGCTTATATATATATAGTATGGATTCCTAAAACTTGTCATATTTTTCAAGATGCATCTAAATAAAATTTCCCCTTGTCTACAACATCATCTCTGGTCATTTATCTTTCTGTGGTTCTTGATTTTGCCCCTTTTTAGCCTCTTGTTCATTTACTACCTTTCATGTTCCCATGCTTATTGTCTTGTGTTTTGTTTTTTTTTTTTTTTTGAGACAGAGTCTCACTCTGTTGCCCGGGCTGTAGAGTGCCGTGGCATCAGCCTAGCTCACAGCAACCTCAAACTCCTGGGCTCAAGCAATCCTTCTGCCTCAGCCTCCCGAGTAGCTGGGACTACCGGCATTAGCCACCATGCCCAGCTAATTTTTTCTATATATGTAGTTGGCCAATTAATTTCATTCTATTTTTTTTAGTAGAGACGGGGTCTTGCTCTTGCTCAGGCTGGTTTCGAACTCCTGACCTTGAGTGATCCGCCCGCCTCCGCCTCCCAGAGTGCTAGGATTACAGGTGTGAGCCACCGCGCCCGGCCCCTAGGATTGCTTTTGCTATACAGAGTCTTCTCTGGTTCCATAAGAAGTGTAAAATTATTTTTTCTATATATTTTTAGTTGTCCAATTAATTTCTTTCTATTTTGTTCAGTGGAGATGGGGTCTCGCTCTTGCTGAGGCTGGTTTCAAACTCCTGACCTTCAGTGATCCTCCCGCCTCGGCCTCCCAGAGTGCTAGGATTACAGGCGTGAGCCACCGTGCCCAGCTTGTGTTTTCTTTTCTATTGTTATATAGAAGTCATTAGATATCTGAAAATTTAACTGAGATGTA
>CAUYMX010011883.1:0-54153 GCA_963573855.1 Lepilemur septentrionalis
CCAGCCTGAGCAAGAGAGAAACACCACCTCTACAAAAAATAGAAAAATTAGCTGGCTGTGGTGGTGTGTGCCTGTAGTCCCAGCTACGTGGGAGGCTGAGGCAGGAGGATCACTTGAGCCCAGGAGTTTGAGATTTGAGGCTGCAGTGAGCTCTGATGACACCACTGCACTTTAGCCTGGGTAACAGAGCAAGACTCTATCTCAAAAAAAAAAAAAAAAAAAAGGCAGTAGTTCAAACCCTGGTGGTGAAAATGAATCACCTGAGGAGCTTGAAAAAGTATGCTGCCTGGATCCCACCCTGAGAGTGTCTGGTGTAATGGGTTTGGGGTGTAGCACAAGCATCAGGATCGTAAGAGACTTCCCAGGTACTTCTAACAAGCAGCCAACGTTGGGAACCTCTGCTCTAAGAGGAAGCCGTGGAATCTGGCTCGAGCGTCATCTTGTGCCATATGCTTACTGGTGATCTGAGAGAACCTGTGTGTGGAAGGGTGGCTATCAAATGTGTGGCACGGAGCACAACACAACCGGGATTCCGAAAGGTCTCGACGGGCCAGAACACGGGGCTGATTTAGTCAACACCTCGAGCCAACGTTCAAACCCCAGGCACGTGGGATCCTGCTGTCCTTGTGAATCATGTGGCCCACACTGCCACTCACTGCTGTGGGTTCCTGTTTCGGACACTAGGGGTTTCTTTTTCTTGTTTTTAAGTTCAGAGGCTCTTGGTTCTATGGATTCATTGATATTTGTATCCAAATTCAGGTGGCATAAATGCAGCCAATTATTTGAAATTATTTTAAAACATTCAGAGCATGTCTGCACGGTAAGAGTGTGTCAGTTAGGGGCCAGTTTCCCTTCCTCATGAGAGCCCTCGGTTTTGTAGAACCTGGAGTCCCCTCCTGAATTCCCCAGAGCACCTGGGCTTTGCCTCATGGGGTTCCTTTGACCCCTGTCTTTGCTCGGACTGCGTGTGTTCTGCCCGGCCTCCACCTTGACGCACACGGTTAGCTTGGTTGATCTTCCTTGGTTGATTTGGTTGTTTTCAAGCTAGCTCACTACCTACATCCCTGAGTGAGTTTGGTAATTATACTGAAGATGCGAAGGGGTCCGTCGTAGTTTGCACAGCCTCATTCCACCTTTCTTCTCCATCTCTGCTTCCTTTCTCTCCGGTGCAACCATTAAAATCCTCCCCCGTTCCCTTTCAGCATGGTTCCGTGCATTTGCAGGCCCTGCCAGGTTTTAGCTTCCGCTCTAGGGAGCTGGTCGAGGAAATGTTTCTGAACCCATACAATGCCATTTTTGAAAGAGAGGGATTGTGATGAATATAATTTTCTCTAAATCAGTGTATTCAATATTTTCGGTTCTTCAGCTGAACTGAAAAATGGCACCTATTTGATGGAGGAACCTCATTTGTATGGGCGCACCATGGCTGAATACTAGACAAATGTTAATAGCTGTGGCCTCTTATTGCAGAGCATGGAGTGAATTTAGGGAAAGGAAGATAAAAATCCGAGCAGGAGAGGAATCTCAGCTTTTGTCTGGATGACTGAGTGAAGAGGCTCCATTTCTCCAATACTAGCCAGGTAGTCAGCTGGACTTAAATGTAATTTTGCAAAGAATGTTTTTGAGACTTTAATAAGCATAATGTTTTGTCTGTGGGAGGCAGAAAAACTGGTCCTTAATAACTGAATCCTGTAGTGTAGGTAGCTAATGAGAGGGAGATTTTGCCTCCAGATCAAACGAGATGGGAAAGTTAAAAGCCACCTTGAAATTGTAGTGGGATATACCAATGGTAGTGTTTGAATGGTAATTATTATTTTCATGTAATATCGGGATCGTTTCTTCCTTCCACTGAGTTGACAGACGATTAAATTCTCCTGGAAGCCTCTGAGGATTAACTCTGCTGTTGTTCGAATAATCCAGTGGAGGCTGACCTGTGGGGCTGGGGGGTCCGCTGCAGGGCCAGCCCTTTCCCACAGCCACAGCCTCCCCTGCGTTCAGGGAGGGCTTCCCAGGCTGCAGGACGTCCCTCCCTTTTCTCGTGTTCTTGGGGAAGTGCAAACATTTGATTCTTCCCTAGGTCACTGGCAAATGTCTGGCTTCCTGCTGGGGTCAAGTGTCCAAGTAAATGGACAGACTCAGGCATGAAGTCACTACCCTTGGAAGCACTGTGAGATTCTGTGCACACTTTCTTAAATATGGCAACGCACGTCGTTGACCCGGTCAATTCTGTCCTTCCCGGATGAACTCATTCTGCAAATGGCCGTGTACTAAACCATGCTGAACTCCAGGGTAACAGTGTCACTACCGGCTGGCACAACAGCCCCAGCTTTTGTGGTGGGTTTACTTCAACACCCTTTTTTGATCCTCATTCTCCTTATTTCATTTCTAAAGGCTGCCCTTCCTTCATCCCCACTCCCTGCAGGGTTTTTTTTTTTAACTATAAATTTTTTTTAAAAAATAAGAAGCTGGGCAAGTGTTTAAGGTTCTGCTGTTAAGAGCTGCAGGACACATGCACCCATGCACCCGTTAGTCACACAGACATTAATATCAAAAATGTTAAAGTGTCTCAACCTCCTCTCTGAATAACAATGTTAGCACAGCACACCTCATTTAACAAAACATTAAAACATTTTACTTCCTCAGATCAAGTGTATCTATTAATAATGACTTAAATTGTCTGTACTGATTTCACATTATTAAGAAATCTCATTCCCATGATGTGGAGGAGCACAGTTAGCAGGAAACCGCCTCGCTCACTTATTTTCCCGACGTCGCTGAGCCTGGTGCAGATAATGCAAAACAACTAAGTTGCTCCCCATTACGAACATTATCTCATCCAAAGGTCAAGTGCTGCTCCGCCGACGGCCCAGGAGGGCTTTCGTGGAAGCTCAGAAGCAAAGGTGCCCTTGACCGCTCAGTATCTACTGCGGCTGAGTGAGGCACACGCCAGCCAGCCCCTGCGCAGGCACGGCCGTGAGTAAACAGCCCTGGAGGGACATTTATAGACTCCGGGGACATTGCTGGAAAGCATATCACTGAAGCTTTCCCTGATAAAGGTGACGAAGTTTCTTTACAACTGTCATGGGGATTTAATTACATGATAAAATTGCAGCGCCTGCCTCTTGAGACAAATTGCACGTTCAGACTGATTGTTCTTCATGAATCTCACACAGGGAGCAAAATACTTCTCTCTCCAAGTTGGCTTGGTCTGATTGTCATGCCCTATCATCCTTTATATTTCCTCCCGAGACGAGAAGTTTACCGCTGATGGTGCAGCTGAGAAGGGCCTTCTCCTGGTGGATAATTCTGGTCCCTCTGCGACTCTGCATAGAGCAAAGTGAGGCCACTGTTGTCCGATGGAGTTACAGTTTGTTGTACTTATTTTTTCATATTGGCAAAAAATTAGAACTTTGAATTTCCAACAGAAAAATACACAAAATTATGAGAAATATGAATGACTATTAAATGTAAACATAATGTCCAATTTTACTAACTTAAATTGCAAGGTCAAATAACAAGAGATCTTTTTTGCTTCTCAAATTGTGAAAGATTTTTTAAAAAAACCAAGTTTTGGAAGAGTTTAGTGATGTTGGTGCTCTCATAGTTTGCAAGTGGGAGGGTAAATTTCTACTCAACTTGGAAATACTCTGGATTGAGTTTGCACGCACAGAGCATCTTTCAGGTACTAGAAAGCGTAAAGAGATAAGGGAAAATCCTTGCCTTTTACGAGTGTTAAATTCAGTGGGAGAGGTAGATATGGCAACCGTTAACTAGTAGGTAGAATTAAATCACTGCTCTAGGGAGGTACGGTTATTATGATGGGGAGGTATCAAATAAGGTACCAGAGTGACAGGCAGTAGGGCTAGGACAGGCTTCCTCCAAAGGTGGCATCGGAGCAAAGCAGGGAGGGAAGGTGGGACAAGAAAGGCACATTTCTTCCCCAGGGTGTCTGTGTCCTCCTCTCGACCTGTCACTATGGAAAACTGTATTCCATTCTGGGATAAGCATGAGGCCGGCGTCACTAGTCACAGTGCTAGGAACCTCAGCAGGCCTGAGGTACAGAGGCAAGGTGGGGGCAGGGAGGACTCTGACATGTGCCACCCAGACTCCACCTTTAGAGAGGACTTGTCACCCGGAGGTCAGCTCCTTCAAGTTTGCGTCGCTGCAGAGAGCTGCCTCCTGCAAGAACAGCCTGCCCAGCCAGGCATGGTGGCACATGCCTGTAGTCCCAGCTACCTGGGAGGCTGAGGCAGAAGGATTGCTTGAGCCCAGGAGTTTGAGGTTGCAGTGAGCTAGGCTGACACCACGGCACTCTAGCCTGGGCAACACAGTGAGACTCTGTCTCAAAAAAAAAAAAAAAAAAAAAGAACAGCCTGCCCAGTGCAGCCAGATTCAGTGGTGGGTCCAGGTGTGGGTTGAGAGGTCCTGCCATTTTGACCCAATGCAGGAAAACCGTGACAGGTCATATCAGCTCCAAAGCTGCCTTAGGGCTGGCCAAGGCATGGTCAGGCCTGTGTCACGGATCACCTTGCATCTCTGTCCATCGGGCTTTCTAGGTATTGATCCTAGGACGTGACCCTGCAAGGCAAACTCTGCTCAGCGTCCATCTGGCTCCCGAGCCACCTGGAGGAGGGTGGGCGTGTTGCTGGCGCACGTGAGAAATGAGGGAGCCGTGTAACGGCCGGAAGGGGCCGGGATTGAGGCTGTTGTTGTGGTTTAGACCAGAGTTCCTCAACGAACTGAGGTGAGGCACCAGGGATTTTCTTTCTCTCTTTGTTTTGTTTTTTGGTCCTAATTTGTTGCAGACTGATTCTCTTTCAAAATACAATGAAAATTAATTACTGGAAAAAATAAAATGGAAAAAAGACATATAACTAAAAGTCCCCGAAGCACACACGTGGCTGCTATGTCGAAGTGTCGGATTGCTATAAACATGTCCAAATGCTCGCTGTTGATTTAGGTGACGAACACTTCCCAGAGCGGCACCTGCCTCCCACCAGGCTCAGGCAGCGCTGTGACTGCTCAGGGTCGCTGGAGTGCGGGGCAGGTGCGGGGAGGCTGGAGAGAACGGCAGGGCTAGCTTAGCTCAGGGCGCAGCTCCGGGCTCTTGAACGCTGGCTAGAAAACTTCACTGGTGTGTTGTTGGAGAGGGGTGGCCACACTTTTCCTGTAAAGTGCCAGATGGTAAATATTTTAGGTTTTGCAGGTCAAATGGTCTCTAAGACACCTACTCAACTCTGCCACTGTTGCCTGGAAGCAGCTGTAGACACCACCTAAACGAAGGACCGTGGCTGTGTTCCAATAAAACTTTATTCATAAAAATAGGCAGCCAGCCCTCAGCCCACAGTTTGCCAGCGTTTGCATGTTTTGGGGACGGACATGACTCATGGTGCACCCTCCTCTCTGTGCACTTCTCAGCCTTCACCCCTGTGAAACCCGCTCTTCCTTCTCGGGGTAAACTTCGCGCAGCCACAATCGAGCACCCGGGATCCAGGCCCACATCTGATTCACTCTCACAAGTCTGCCCTGCGTCAGGTTTGCCGACCCTCTTGAATCTGTAAATGTATGTCTTTCACCAGCATGTGTGGGGAATGTTTGGTGGTTGTTTCTTTAATCACTTTTTCTGCCCTGTTACCTTTCTCTTCTCCCGGACTCCAGGTGAGCACGATACACCTTTTGTCTGTCCCACGGTCCCTGTTCATTTTATTTCCCGACATTCTGCTTTCTGTTCTTCAGATCCGATCCTTCCTACTGGTCTGTTTTCAGATTTGCTGGCTCTCCTCCGTCGTCTTGGACCTGCTGTAAGCCCACTGCTGACTGGAACAGGACCAGCCCCATCGGCAAGGGAGGTGGAGAAGTATTTTTTTCCAGGTGGGCACGGCGTATTGCTATAGGGATCCTATTAGTGCAGAGGAGGGGACAGTGGGTGCGACCAGACAGCTGGCAGCATCCCCTGGCACCGATCTCTTCTCCTTTCTCTTCCCCAGCTACGTAAACACGTGTGATCGTCTTTCCCAAATTAGCTCATCTCACTCCTGAGCGGCCCCTCACTGCCTTTCCAAGTTAAGTGTAAACACCTCTGTCTAGAGTTAGTGGCCTTATGTAACGTGGTCCCAGCTTCTTTGCCTGGGTTTTCCTCTCTCCTCTGATTCACACACCCTGAGTTCCGGCTGGGTCCCACCTCTCCGTGCCACGTGCCGTGGCCCCCGCGCTCTGAGTTTGCTGCTCGGCCCCTTCACCTGGGTCCCTCCTTTCCATTGTGGACCCTGGGAGAGCACGTTGGCCTCTCCGGCCAGCCCAGGAGTTTTCCACAGTGTCCTCCTTATGCCACTGGCTCCGTAAATACTAAACGCCTACTAGGTGCCAAGACGTGGTGACTAAGACAAGCCGAGTCCCCGCTCAGTACCCAGGTGCGGAAGTTGGTGTTAGGAGACAGCGGAGAACTGGACGGGAACGTAGAAGCAGGCTGCGGAGAGGGCGCCTGCCGTTTCCAATGAGCTCCTTCGGGGTGTTTATTTCCCACGTAGAACACTCGGCTGCAGGACCCCCGTCATCGTGGAAAGGTGGAGTAGCCTCTTCACTGTTATTCTCAGTTCTTTTTGTTCTTTCAAAACTCCCCAGTGTGCTTGGGAGCGATGCTAATAGAAGTATGTCATCAGCATACATTATTTCTTTATTAGCCTGTTTCTCAATTTTGATTCTGAAAATATCCTGATTTAGTCTAATTGCAATTTCACTGTGTTCCACAGGCAGTGACGGTTCACACGGAGGGAGCTGGGGCGCGACCCTGTAGGATTTGTCTTCCTGCCCATGTGCCTTTGAAGCTGGACCGTTAGCTCTAAGGCATGCAGCTCATCTCGACACAGTGTGATCCAGCCTGCTTCTGGGAGAAAGAAGAGCCTAGCGTGTGTGTCTTGTGGAAAGCAAAGAAATATTTTAATTTTAGGTGGTAGGAGATGTTTTTCTGTATCTAAAAGCAAGGGCTGCGACTGCAGCCATTTTATTCCTAAATAATTTAACTATATTCAAAGATAATCTGATGTTATTGTAGGAAAGTGTATTTCTAATAAATTCCACTTGATCCGGGTGAATCAATTCAGGCAGCGCATAATTGAGTCTGTTAGCAAGGACTTTAGCAAGAATTTTGCAATCAGCGTTAATTAAGAAGATGGGACAATAATTTGTGCATAATTCCGGATCTTTTCCTGGCTTGTGAATCAAAGTAATAAGAGCAATGCTCAGGCTGGTGGTGGGATAGTGTCATTAGGTGCTGATTTATAAGTACTTAGAAAGGTTTAATTTCATTTTGCTTCGAGCAGGGTCTCCCTGCCCCCGCTTGCTCCGGCAGGGCGAGCAGCGAGATGGCAGAGTGCTTCCCTCTTTCCTTCCCTGCCACGGGTGACCTCCCGCCTCCCGTTTCTGTTTTTATTCTCCAGCCACGCACCCCACTCTTGTGAGCGAATTATCTGAAGCCAAGCGTGGCAGCCTATAGATGTTGTGTGTGCATGCGCACGTGTGTTCGTGTGCATATGCACGTGTGTACACGTGTGTGTGTGCACGCGTAATGTCAAGCCAAAGGGTTGTACACAGCTTTAGAGGGGAAATTTTTTCATGGATCTCCCTGCAAAGTGTCTCTTGGTTGGTTGGCAGCAAGAGCCCTTGACTGCAAGTCAGGAAACATACCTGCTTTCTATTCTGCTCCCAGCTGGCTATTGACTGAACAATGTGAGCCTTGGTGTTCCTGTCTGCAAAACGCAGTCATAGGATGAACTATGGGCGTCATGGAGCGCTGGGAAGAGCATTAGATCTCTATCACCTGCTGTCTGTGGGACCTCAGGAGTGTAATGCAACCTCTCTGAGCCTCACTTTCCTCTGCTGGAAAAGTGGGAAAGGGGATAGCCCCCGGGAACAGGGACAGCAGGTCCTTGCTGCCCTGTAGACTCCTCTCTCTTTGCCTCCACGTGGGGCTGGATTCAGTTCTAATGAGCTCTGTTTTGGGGACTTCCTCTTCCTAAGCCCTGAGCGAAGCCTCTGCTTATTCCATGCACGCAAGCCCCTAAACCAGTCTCTGCCAGCCTGCCGGGCAACGCTGCTCTGCCCACCTGACCTGAAACCTCTGGAGGCAGGCCCCTGTCAGGACGCGCCCCTGCGGCAAAGGCCGCGGCGGTGGGGCGTGCTGTTAGACTCGTGCACAAACTCAAGTGCTCCGTCTTAGAACCTTGGTTAGTCCAGTTTGCAAAGATGCTTAGAGATAATCCAGACCAACTCCATTTTTTTAAACGAGGAGGGTAAGGTTCAGAGAGCTGGTCTGACGTGTCCACGGTCACACAGGTAGTGGTGGAGCTACTGTATCAGCCGCAACATCAGTAAGGCAAGAGCCTGGCTGCCTCTCTGTTAGTCTCTGGCCCCTCCCGTCACACCACATGTCTCAGAGCCACACGCTCTTGCCATCATGTTGGAATACGGTTTCTCCAGGGCAGGAGCTGTGCTCATTTAACTCACATGCAGCTGTTTGGTTTGTTCCCAGTGATGCCCCTCTCCATGCATCCTCTCCAGGGAAGGATGACTGGCTCAGAGGAGCAGTGGCCACAGCCCGTGTGTCCTGGTGTGCCCTGCATCAAGCCTTGGGTGGCAAGTCTAATTCTGCAAACGGCCCCCATGTTCACGTGTGTGCACATGTCCATTGCATGTTTACCCGCATTAGTTCCCCACCTATACATGCTGCTGGTGAGATCTCTCAATAAAAACCCAATTAGTATTTCCTTAACTTTCCTCTGGATGCTTAAATAGCATTACCCCAAACACAACGTAAAGCCTCTATTTTTCTATTTCAATCAAGAATTCAAGTAGCATCTTGACTTGTATACAATATATCAGCAGCAAAATCATGGAATGCTGACATCCTTAATAATAGCAATTAGTAATCAGTTGTTTCTTAAGTCGTCTGATTACGCCAGTTACCAAATTGTACAGTTGATGCGTTTGGGAGCGGGTGGGCCTTGCCGCCCCTCCCCAGCCGCCCTTCCTCCGTCTGTGCTCTCGGCGGCTGGTGAAGCAATGGTACGGAAAAGGGCAGGGACAAGTAATGCCATCGTGGCTAATATTGAGCAGTAGAGACCAGACTTTAGCAGAACGTAGCATTAAATATTTCTTTGCAGGAGTACTGATCCCAATGGTGTCTGTGGAAATGCAGTCTGTGCCCACCCAGCTACAGGTGGGCAAGGAGCTGGGCCCATCCGTGCCAGGCGCTGCACCCAGAGTTTGAGCTGCTGCTTGGGGCTAAGACTCCATGCCAGGCTCTGATGAAAACAAGTGTTAGGAAGCTTCTTGCCCTAGAGGAGGTTGCATTTGGCTTGAGATGTCCAATGGGTCTATGAAAACCAGCCCAGCAAGGCCATGTGTTTCAGCAATGAGTGGAGACTGAGGGCATTTTGCTTTCACAGAGGGAGGAGGTGGGGTTGCTGCCCAGGTGGGCAGGGGTGGCCTTATGGAGGAAGCAGCTGCCGCTGGAGGCCTTTCCCACCCTGCACCTGCAGGGCCGGCGAAGAGGGGTGGGGGTTGCTCACCAGGAGCTGCGCCTTCAGCGGAAGGGGCCGCCAAACCGCAGCAGCGACCCCGCAGGGAGGGTCCCGGGGAGCAAACGCCTGCCCGCCCCTCTGCTCCTTTCAATGACTGCCCCAACAAAGGAGTCAGCCGCCAGGGTGGACTGACGCAGTTCCTCGAGATCAGCCTCTTGCGGCTCCCAGGCAGGGTGGGTCTCAAGGAAAATGCAAAATGCGTAGCTCAACGCTCTGGGGCAAATTGCCATTTATGATTACGGAGTCTCCCCTCCTGTCCCCAGGACGGTCTCCTGGAGACGCGGCAGGTACCAAGTTTGGGGTCACAGCTCCTGGGCCCACTGACCTCAGATATTAGGAAAATCAAGGTAAAGAAGAAGCAGGAGACTGTTTCTCCCCAAAGCCTGAAGCAAATTGCTTAAGTGCCCTGGTGAGAGGCAGCCCGGGAAGCACACCCGGACCACAGGAGGGTCGGACGGAGCCCCCGGAAGGCCCAGCCGTAGACTGCTCCCTTCGTCACCTTGAAAGCTCTGTTCCCTAGAATCCATGTCCCACACATGTTCCATTTCAGTGCTTCTGCGTGCACACGTGTACATGTGTGCACGGGTGTGCATGCCTGCTCAGGTATTGGGAGGGAGTCTGTGGGGGGACAGCAGCCCTCAGCATCCCGTAGGGGCTGAGACCAACACCGGGGGGCACCTTGGACAAGCTGGAAAACGGCACAGACCAGGGAAAACACCTTCAGCAAATACGACAGAGGGATTATACCCACGGTATATGACGACGTCCCACAAAATGACGAAAAAAGATTCAAAGAGATGGGGTGACGGTCCCCAGGGACCCCAGAGGCCTACAAAGAAGCACAAGATCCTACGGACAGGACTTCATGCCCAGCAGCAGGGAGAGGACGGACGGGCAGGCGGTTGCGCCGGGCAACCCCCGGTGGACGCTCGTTAATCCTGCAACTTGAACACGGACACCAGCCAGCGGCGCTCGTTGTTGGTGAGGTTGTGCTGAAACGCCCTCCCCCTGCCAGAGGGAGTAGAAATCCCTTTGGAAAACAATCTGGAGACACGCTTCAAGCAAACTTTATACTCTTGACCCAGTACTTCTGCTCCCAGAAATGTATCCTGAGGCTATAACCCCAAATACGAAAGAAGCCACATCTGTGCTAATAAAGACGCTCATCACAGCACTATTTATGGAAGCAAAGATGTAAACAAATACTCTCCTTCTGTAAGCGTTTGGTTTAAGTATTTTGTGATTAATCACCTCCATAGGTGATTGAAATTAGGAAGACGATGTAGCAACATGGAAAATACTTTAGGTTTAGACTTCTTAGCTCTCGAGAGAGCAGAGCATGCAGTGACCTCTGTGATTGGTTATACGCAGATGAAATTTACACATGCAAATGGATGAACTTGGAAACAAATGGGGCCACGAGAGCAGCCTCGGTGTCAGGATGCTGGTGCCGAGGGCTCATGCTCTGCGTCGCGTGGCGCACACGCAGACACGCAATCAGCGCAGTGTGTGCGTCTGCACACAGGCACGCGAGTCAGACGTCCAAGTACACGTCATCTCCCTTTTCCAGCCCACTGCCCCCTGCCTCCAGGAATGCCCCTCTCCCCATCCATTAGTTCCAGACCCAGCCGACGCCGTCTGGTTACCTAGCAGCACGCCGGGGGGCAGCTGGGCCGCGGGGTCTTTCATCCAGTCGTCATTGGCCAGCTCTATCACGGCGTCCACGGGCTGGGCTTCCGTGCAGATCACACGCCTCACTCCCTCCTCGTCCTTGGCGTCCAGGGCAGACTTTAATCTCTTCACCAAATCCGAGTCCAGCGGGTAGTCGGGAAGATAATCAGAGGCGGACATTGTGATGTCGCCTGCGGACGGGCCAGCCCTTCTCCCCTCTTCTGCAGCTGGTCCAAACCAGCTGCTGGCCCGGGAGTGTGCGGGTGCTGCTATAAATAGAGGACGCTCGGCTCCCGTTACAGGCCGGGTGGAGGCCACCTGCCAACGGCCCTGCCCCCCTTTCCTTGCAGGGAGATGCGAAGGAATCTTTCCAGCAGCCGCAGTGAGGGATTCTTCTAGAGACGGGGCGGTAGACGTGTTTGTGAGCAGGGCAAGGGGGGGACGGTATTTTCCAAGAAAGCTCTCCTAGGTATTGTTGAATAATGTCTTCTTTTATCACAAGTGAGGCTCGATCCGGAAACTTTGAAAGCCTTTCCCCGAGGCTGGGCTTGCAGCGTCTGCTCTGCTGAAAGGAACGCGTCTGATATTCTGCGCCTCGCACTCCTCCGCTTCGTGCGGAAGCCGAGCCGGTGGCCTGCAAATTGGACGTGCCTTGAACTGAGTAGAATGGAAAGGATCTTTGGTTTCCAGATTCGGGGATGGACTGGCTGGTCTCGGGAAGACAAAAGCATCACAAAAGTGGAAAAAAAAGTAACCTAAATATCAGCAGCGGCCTCCCCGCCCCTCTAGGCTGGTCGACGTGGCGCAAAGCACATAATCCCACGACACGTGGGAGAGCAGAGCCCCCTGCGTGGGCTTCTGGGCACTCCAGGGGGCGGGAAGCTTTTTTCTCACGGTGACCTCTGTCGTCAGTGTCCCGCGGCTGCCCAGTCAGCCTGTACGTGGGTGCAGCTGTGGGAGCGGTTTCCTTGCTAAGACCACGTGTGCTCGGGCCGCGGGGGCCCGGGGCTGGCGTGTGGCTTTCGCAGGGTCTCCCCACTGGGCCGCCCGTCCTGCCTCCTTTTCGCCGTTTCACTCTCTCTCCCCTCCTCCTGTGATTCATTTTATGTGTCAGCCCAGTTGGGTGACGGCGCCCAGATACTCGGTCAAACATTATTCTAGATGTTTCTGTCAAGGTGTTTTCTGGATCAGATTAACATTTTTTAAATTGGAGGACTTGGAGTGAGGCGGACGGGCCTCCTCAGTGTGGGTGGGCCTCGTCCAATCAGAAGACAGACCTCCCCCGAGCAAGAGGGACTTCCGCCTGCAGCAACTCCAGCTGCAACTCTTCCTGGGTCTCCAGCCGACCCTGCAGATTTGGATTGACCAAGTCTCTGTAATCACGTGAGCCAGTTCCTTAAGATAAATGCTTCTCTCCCCACCCCCCTTTTCTCCCTCTCTCCACATCCTGTTGGTTCCGTTTCTCTGGAGAACCTGGACTAATGCACCCCTCACCCCTCTGCTCTTGTGAACGATCTTGCGGGTTCTGTTCCGTCTGCACTTGAGGTGCCAGACACAGTCGTTTCTGCGCCAAATCCATTTTCCTCCACCTGCCCAGGAGACCCTGGATTTTCTAAGCAGCGGCCCTGTGCCAAGCTCCTGGGGTGAATCTTGCTGAATTAAGTCTATGACATCAGTCCTCGTCTCCCTTGCCAGCTACCCAACGCCCCAGCCTCTCTTGTAGCCCAGCTCTGGCCGGAGAGAACCGGTGTGGTCTGCACTGCTGTGTCTGGGAAGTTATTTGCTTTCCTCATTGAAAGAGACAGAAGTGGCTGGCACCCCTCTTTCCCTTTCTTCTTCCCTGGAACATGGACATGATATCTGGAGCTGTGGCAGCCATATCTCAGCCATGAGGTAACAGACATGAGAGGAAGGATCAACCTACTAAGGAGAGTGGAAGAGAAAGAAGGAAAGGGACTGGAGATGGCATTTCTGAACTTCTGCCCCATCTCTGGGGTGCCAACCTCCAGACTTCTTGTCTTTTTGCCTGAAGCACTTGTTGTGTATCTTCTGTTACTTGCAGCTGAAGGCATTCCTAGTTGATATAGGTAGTGTAGTAAATCTACCTTTACATCATGGAAATGTCCTGGTTTCCAGCTACAGAGATGTACCAGGAATGGGCCAGCCAGTGATGAAGAACTTGAGTTAATCTCCTCAGGCAGATAAAACCCCAGTGGATTTTGCAATGGCAGCAGCCAAGCCCCGACTCCCTAGGTGAAGGAACAATGGGCTGGGCTCATGAATGAGCAAGCAGCCAGAGCCTCTGCCGTGGCTGCACTCCAGTGTCACAGACACTGAGAAACGGACCCGGCAGAGATATTTTTGGGATCACTGGCAATGGACTCCACCCAGAGAGGAGATACGATCCCAGTGGATCCGTCTTCAGTTCAGATGTCTGACCAAAGTGCAGAGCATGGCTGGTCTCTGGTTCATTTTTGGCCAAAGAACTAGGGGTTTGGAGAGAGATTTTTGAGCTTAAATTTCCTAGCACAAACGCTTTACAGCATCAAACGCCTTACGTTTAGAAAGACATCTAGCATGCGCACATTTGTACAAATACAATGAGAGGGAAGGTAGTGACCACAGGAAAATTACCAGCATTGGGGGAAAAAACAGAACGGGAATTATTAGAGACTGCTATCAAACTTCAAATCAGAAGGGAGGTAAAGATGAGGCACTTGTTAGGCAGATAATAAGATGACAAAGCCTCAAAATATGGCACTCACTGATCTTAATTACCACGCTATCTGCTGGGGGCTTAATCAGCGGCACATACACTATGCTAATTATTCCGGCTAATTTTGTTATAATGTAATTCTTTATCAACCCTGCTATGTATAAATTAGGAATTGAAATGTAACTAACACAAATTATATTTAAGGCAACATGAATTTCTTTATTTCAGTATGAAATCTTCTGACCTCTATTTCTTTATCTTTCTTTTTTTGATTAGCTACTGTGACCCCCTCCCTGTCCCAGTCCCCCAGAGCCTGAACCATCACTGGGGAGAAAGAACCCAGCGCCAATATTTCCCCCTTAACTTCTTGCAGATTGCATACTTGGCTTCTCCTTCAGCCAGTGTCCTTGAAAGGTGTGGAGTGTATTTAAGCAATCAATGGTAGACAGATCCCGGCTTCCTCCAAATCAGATAAAGGTCGTTTCATTGTTCCCTTTTAATTATTAAATAAGCATTGGAGGGTGCCATAATTCATGCATTTTTAGTGACACATTGTATGTGACTTGCATCAAGTTATGTTTACAAATGTGTTTAGATGAGGAATAATGACACCCCCCTCATAGAGAAGCATCAATATTACCTGGAAATTTCTGTCTTGTGGGTTTGCATCTGACGAGGCCGGGCTGGTGCAGAGGCCGCCAGCCTGGGAACTTCTTCTCTATCAGTACGTTTGGTTTTGAACAAGTTTGAAACAAAATAGCAATGCCTAATGAATACATGGATACAAATGGGGTCTAATGTAAGCTCAGCACCAAGTCAGCCTCCAAGGGAAGATCATGGTCTGGGAGAAACGGACAGTCCCAGGTGTAACCTCAGAGCACTGCGCCTGTCCTGACTCCCTCCCAGGGACCGTGGTGCAGTTCTGCAAATGGACCCACTTCTGGACTCAGCAATTTGAGCCTGAAATGTCTGCTTTTCCCCGAGTGTCTGGAGAGAAGCTCCTTCACCTCACTGGTTGCCCTGGGTACTACTGGGTCATTCTCACCTCCAGATCCAGTGTTGGACCCTCCCAGCTGAGGCTCAAACGGGGGCTTTGTTCCCAGGCTGGGGCTTCCCTCACCTCTCACCGGTCTCTCTAACGCCCAGGGTCTTCCTTTGGCTTCTCCTAATTCCCAGCTCCGGTGACACAGATGTTTCTCTCTGTGGTTGGAGGCTTTTCAACTGGGCTGAAGGTTCCTTTGAATTCCTTTCTGATGAGTCTCTTACAGATTTTCTGCCTTGATGGTTTCAACCAGGACATTCGTGTGAATGCATTTACTGTTCGGTGGCGGGACTGGCTCACCTGTCACCCTACCTAGCCACGGGAGCCACGCTGATGGGCAGCTCTTTGTGCAACCAGAGAGCAGGGCCGTGTTCATTTTCTCTGTGTCTTTGTGTCCACGTGAAGGGACGTGTGTATAAACTATATATGGTGAAAGTTCTTGACAATTCTTGCACGATGTTTTTTGTCTGTTGGGGGCATCGTTTGTGATGGCACAAGGATGGAGTCGCACTATTGGAAATGCAGATATTTCCCATTAATTTGACTATCGAAGACAAAATAACTAACAAATGAATTTCATTCAGTAAGCACCCTTTGAGCCCTGGCACTTCCCAGTGTGCCGAGAGTACAGTTCCCTGCATATTAATCCCGTATGCTGACTCCACAGCTCATAGCATGTGCCAGGCACCCTCGTAAAGGCGTTGAGGACACAAACCCGTCCTCTCCTCCCTGCAGTCCCGCGGGTCAGGTGCTACCGCTACCATCACTTGGCAGATGCGGGGACTGGGTGGGGAGGTGATTTCCTGCCAGTGGCAGAGTTACGGCGCAAACGCGCAGCCTAGCTGTGCCCTCGGCGCTGTGCAGTTTTGCTTCTTGGCGTCTGACACCCCCTCTGGGCCCAGTCCCGCCTTCTCGAAGTCAGCTTCTTCCTCCTCCTTCCCTTCCGTTCTTTTTGGACTTTTTGAGATGCCGTATTTTGGGAAAAGTCGAGGGAGGGAGAGAAGAGGGCAAAGGCAGGGACCAGGTCAGTCTGGGAGACTTCAGGAGAAAAGCCGGGGGAGGGTGTGGGAATTGGATCACGAAAGAAGGGCAGTTGGTCTGGCGTAATCTCTGGCTGCCGGATGGTGTTTTCTAATCCCGACACTGTTTTGACACTGGACCACCAGGTCCCGGCTTTTAAGAGCCACACAGCTAACATGTGCGTCCCTGCCCGTGACCGGGGGCAGCGTGAAGCCCTGATCAGACACAGGGGTGTAAGGTGAGAATTCAGCGTGAAAATCAACCTAATCCGTCCAAGCAGGCTGTGTGAAGTCACCTGAAGGATGAAGAAGAGCAACTGGAAATAGTCGTCTGCTTTCAGGTTTTAATCCCTCCCATTACAAATCATCTTTGAAATAAAGAAAAACGAGAACAATGGAGAAAATCTGTGCCAGTGATTGAACTTGCGGCAAAGTGCATGTTTGTGACAAAGTGTTTGAGGAATTTCTGCGAGAAATGGGGCGGGCACAAGGGAGGGAGGGCGACCAGCTGGCTGAGCGGCAGGACATGCAGAGGTGGACCTGGGGCGGGGCTGGCGCAGATCTTGCCCCATCGGCAGGTTCCGGAAGGGCTCTGAGTGCCACAGGCACCCGGAACGTCAGCATCTCGCGTCACGCTCAGCCCCTGGTGGCTGGTCCCGCGGTGCAGCGTGTGGCCCTGGCAGGGGGGCGGCAGGCTCCGGGGGGCTGTCACGCGTGTTTCAGGAAGGGGCTTTGCCTTGCATATGGTTATGTATTAAACACAAAACAAACAAGCGAGTACAAAACAGGAAAGAAACACCTTGCCCCACTGTGGCTAATTCCTTCCAATTTTCTACACCTTTGTTCCAGAAAAATAAAATGTCTATAAAGTTAGAATCTGTCCTCTTCTCTTAGTCTGGGTCCAAAAATATTTGACCACAGACACACAAGATCCAGGACCTAACCCAGCTGGGGCGGGCAGCCCCCGACGCCCCTCCTGGTAGTCACGCCCTGGTGGTATCTTCTCCCTTCCACGTGGGAGAGCTGCCCCCCACGGATGGCCCGGGCTGGACGATGTGACTTCCCTCTCACAGATACCGTACCCTGAAGCGGAAGGGGTGGACGGCCACTTGGCAGATCGGGTTATAAAAAGACTGTGGCTGCTGTCTCGGCTCTCTCTTGGGCTCTCACTTGAGCTGCTCACCCTGGGGGCTGCCAGGCTGCGAGGCAGCCCCATGAAGGGTCCCTCGTTAGGGGGGACTTGAAACTGGACCCTCCAAGGCTTCCAACAGTTACCTGAGGGGCTCAGCAGTGGAACCTTCCGCTCCTGAATGACTTTGAGCTAGAACCACCTGCCTAAGCCATGCCCGGTTTCCTGACTCGCAGAAATTATAAAATTATAAATGTTTGCTGCTTGAAGCCATTAGGTTTTGGGGGTAATTTGTTATGCAACAACAGATAATTAACACATCACCTTAATTACCATGTGCAGAAAGCCACGGACCTTATCCTTCCCCATTTAAGAGAAAGAAAATCACAGACTCCGATTCAGCAGAACAGCAGAATGGATTATTTTGCATCATCGGAGCAAATGTCTTTTTACCAAACAGTTTCTGCGAGAAACTAGAGAAAATTTGAGAAAAATCTCTACTAACTCTTACCATGGCTGAGAATCTAGGTAAACGTTAGGCTGACAAAAGAATGGCTGGAGATCAAAGAAGAGTCTTCTGAGATAAAAATCGTATTTCACATTTTCAAATAACATTGATGCAGGGATTGGAGGTTGCAGAAAATCAAACCAGTGATTTATTTAAAAGATCAGACACAGAAACTCTCTCAACCTCAGAGTATAAAAAGGACAAAACGATGCCTACAGAGAAAAGTAACACTGAAGATAGATTCGGGAAATTCCTGTGTATCTAAGGAGAAATAAGAGCAGAGAGAAGATAATAAGTAAACCAAGAAATACAGGTACAAGATCCCTTTTGCTGTGCACTGAATTGTGTTCTCTACCCTCCGTTTGAGGCCCCTCCCCATGTGACTGTGTCAGGGACAGGGCCTCAAGGAGGTGATCAAGGTTAAATAAAGTCATGAGACAGAGTCCTGATCCTGTAGAACCAATGTCCTCACAAAGGAGGAAGCGACGTCAGATCTCTCTGCCGAGGGCATCTAAAGCCCAAGCTGAGGACGAAAGCACGAAGCTCCGCAGTCCAGGCTCAGAGAGCTGCGACAGCCAGGACTCAGCCTCTTCCTGCCGGGAGGGCCGCGGGCTGCCCCCACTGCCCTAGATCCCGTCCCTTGGGAGGGGAGAGGAAGCTGACTTTTCAGGGAGTTTGGAGTTCAAGGAGGAAGACTGCCCGTTATTCTTCCTATAGAGGAGGGGAGTGGCTGGGGGTCCCAAAGCAAAGGCAGGGTTTTCTAGAGAACCACTCAAAGATTACGGGGACCTGCAGGATGGAGGGCCTGACACTTGCTCCCCTGTTATGGGTCTTTTTGGCCAGCTATTTGCTGATCTGCCCTTCTGGCACCTGGGGAGAGGTGAAGGGGGGAGAAGGTGTGGCACCCATCAGCAGCCTTGGCAGGGGGAGTGAGCACCGTCCGAGTGAGGTGCGCGGGTGGGCGGCATGGAAGGGGGTTCCGGGTGAAGCTGCACACACATCGGCTACAGAAATCGTCATGAATGTTTCAGGAATAGTAAAACCATACTTGATACACACCCAGATGAGAGAACTGACTCTAGTGGGAATTAAGATTTATTGCAAAGCCAGGCTTGTTAAGACCATGTGGTACTGGCGGAAGAATAGGGCAGCAGAACCGTGAGCAGCCTGGGGGCCCCGCCAGACTCATGCACTACGGAGCCATTGAGAGTGAGGAGGAGAGAACTTTTTGAAGCAAACTGTGCTGAGATAATGTTATATCCTCACGTTAAAAACAAACAAACAAACAAATTTGGCCTCTATCTCAAACCCTATGCAAACGGTTTTTCCACCAGGTAGATTGTAGTAAGAAGCTATAAAAGAAAAAAAAAACAAGCTTCTAGGTGAAAAAGGTGACCAGTGAACATCTTCATTACCTTGGATGGGGAATGACGTTTTTAAGCAGAACACAATAATCGACTAATCGTATTATATTTAAATTAATGACTTCTATTCATGAAAAGATACTATTAATAGAGGAAAAGTGCAAGCCATAGAGAGGGAAGATATTCGCAACATATCAAACTGACAACACTCACATTCAGATCATAGAAAGAATCCTACAAATCAATAGGAAAAAGAGAACTCAGTAAAAAGAGGGCCAGAGACCTGAGTGCATGCTCCACACAACACGGTATATAAATAACAGTAACTGCGCGGAAGGGCTTACTCTCATCAGTCATCGGAGCAATATAAATTAATGCTCCACCAAATGACTCGGTACTCAAGGCGCCGTCCTGCACGAGGGGGCTCGGCCCTCACCAGACAATGCACCTCCCGGCGCTTGCTCTTGGACTCCCAGCCCAGAACCGTGAGACGTAAATTTCTGTCATTTTTAAACTACCCAGTCTTGGGTATTTTGTTATAGCAGCACATATGACTGGGACAGGGACATTGAAGTCATCAGAAAAGGAAGAATTTGCAGTAAATGAAGTTAGCATCACTGAAAAAATAAAAATCTGTCATACTATGCACCAAAAGAATCTTCATTCTTTACAGAACTAGAAAAAATAATTCTTCAGTTTGTATGGAACATGAAGAAATTTCTTAGAACACAGAAAAAAGGAGGTCATGACATGGATAAAAATAAATAAATAAATAAGACAGATGACAAAAATACCACAGAGATATTCTGGATTCTTAGGCTATTTGTTTTTAATTCCAAAGCATTTTAAGAACAAGTAGACAGTTCAGGCAACAAATAGCTATTCGAATCTACAGCAAGTAAAGCATTGTTCTTTCACCAAATACCTGGATAGCTGAATCTATTATTTTCATTACTTTACTTGATTTTTTAAATTTTCTGCTGTTGTAGGCAATTCAATAGAAAATATATGCAATTATTAAACACTCACCATCTTTCTGATATCATACTCTCTTCATTTAATTCTGACAACAACATTAGGTTTTGAATAATTTCCCCCACTTTCGCTTTCTGGATGAAACAAAACAAACGAATGAACAAAAACAAGGTGGTTTGTCATATTCAGAGTGATCTGTCATATTCTCCAAGGTCACAAACCAGGAAGTTAAAAGATCAAGATTCTGATACAGACTTCTCTGGAATGAATCAGTCCTCTTTTCATTGTACCACGGAGCTTTAAATGAACTATCTTATTTCTGTGTTTCATTTTATTTCATGCAAAGGCTTATGGTGAAACAAGAATAACTTAAGAAACTGAAGCACAACTCAGGTAACATTATAAAACACACACTCACAGTATACCTGAAAAATTAAAGCCAGTATTTATCATCCACAATTAATCATCTACAGAGTGACCAGGTTTATCAAACATAAACAATATGTTTCAAAAGACATTTGCTACAAAAGTCAGAGTTTCTTCTGGGACCTTTCCCAGGAGAGTCTTGGAGGTTCAGCTGTCCAGAGCCTCTGACATGCAGAAACCATGTGGGCAACATGCACAATTACCAATGAACTCTGAGTGACAATCATTTCATTGTACTTAAGAAAATTGTCAGCAATTTACTTCTTTTCTACACAGCTGGCACATAGGAGAGAAGATCCTGCCATCACAGGTAAGAAAGTGAATAACTAACGTTTTATCCTGGGACTTCTTGTGCTTGGCAAGAGTTGGCACAAAAGTCCCATTAGATAGAATAAAATTATCATAGCTCCATCTCTGTTGGTGGCACTCTGTCAGCACATCTTTTATATATCTGTGCCTAGTTTCCCTCTGAGAGTGGAGAAGTACTATGTATGTATACCTTTCTCTGAATGTTGAGTCTAACATTACATGAATACAATATATGTTCTACAGTGAGATAGGGATTTAAAAAATTAATGATCAACACAAAAATGTGTTTTTATGTTTCTATTCCTCACATATTACCACCTATTAAGAAATGTCCAATAGGCAACAAACAATATAATACTCTAAGTTAATACAACATGTACTTACCAATGTATGGGAATATGCAGCTCATAAGCATTTCATTTTTCCCATGCTTATTTGCAAAAATGCTTATATGCAAACATTTTGGCTTGTTTTAAGAATTTGAGAATTTTTAGTAAAAATAACTTTATTTTCAAAATCTTATTCAGAGAAATATATATATGAAATCATATTTTAAAAATAGAGTGTTTCACTTCTTTTTTTATTGGATTCTTGATATTACTAATTCATGTTTCTAACTTTATCTTGAACTTAATAAAGTCAATGGAATGTCAAATTCTCAAAATCAAAAATGTATTGAAAGTACATTTCCTCCAGGAACATCTCTTCCTGCTTCAGCTATCTTGATGGCCATTATAGTTTGTCCTGACTTGCTGTCCCTGGAATCTCAAGCTCAATGTTAGCAAGCTAAATCAGTATCCAAATCCTCACTGTCAGCTCAAAAAAATGCTGAAATAACTGGTGGTCCTAACTGCATTTAAATAATGCAATATTATTCATTTTCTATCTCTTTTTTTTTCTTCTCTTTTTTGTTTTTTGATTCTTATCAAACTATGAAGAAATATCTTGGAAAGAACCAGGACCCTGGTGGACTATCCTATAATCATATATATCTCTTTTCTGTAAATGAGCCTTATTCTTTTGTTCTTTTCATTATCCACATTAAAAAGGTCTTTATTTTGAACAAACAAAAAATTTATTCACTTGAACAAAATAATCCATTTGAAATGACTTGAGAAAAAAATAAGACTATATATGTATTTCCTAAGGTGGAAATTATAGAATATAGGAATTCAAGTGGAATGAAAATTGAGTTTTAGAACAAAGTAGAGAAGACAACTTTAATAAACTTGGTGTAAGATTTTAAGAGGCTACATAGAGGTTTTCGAAATCAATGTGAGAATTGAAAAGAACATATCAAATAAACCAAGCTTATAGAAACTATGATAATATCGCTGAGTTGATACCTGCATCATTTCATTAGAATAATAATCCTTTAGCAAAATTGAATTTTCTCTCTGGTCATAAGTACAGGAATTTTATTTTGAGTCACAGATGCTAAATTTGTAGCATTCTTAGGAAGTATAGTCCAATTAGTTGAATTTTTAAAACTTAAGAGTTCACATTTTGTCATCCATTAATTATACCATCTATTTATTCTACTACTATTAAAGTTTCATGTTCCTCTCCTCCACCTCCAAGATTAGATTTGTAATTAGATCTTCAGTTTTTCCCAGTCTAATAACACTATCAAGAAGTGTAATTCAACCGATTCACTCAGTAATAATTCCAGTACTTGGTAAATGCATCTTAGTTAGTGGGAATTATTTTTACAAACATCTCCATTTCTTTCACATGAAGGCAACATTAGCTATTTTAATAAACTATGAATGGCTGAAGAATTAGAATATCCATGTCAAATCATTTGATATTTAGGACACAGCAGCCATGTGTGGTAAATTCGTATATATAAGTGAAATTCAGACTGAAGCAGAAATCCCACAGTTGAAATTATATTATGTGCTGGCAATTAGATTAACCAACTAATGACTGAAGTACCACTTGATCACAGGATTATACATTGTAACTATCCCATAATAACCACAGTATGTAATATTCAAATAAATATTAATATCTTTGCAATACTTAGCATGAGTAAGACACTATTCTGATAGTATAGTAAATAGGAGAATTTCCAGATAAGACAGTCATCTCATCACAGGTTTCTGATTTATCTCTCCCTCCAACCAGCATTCTTATGGACATAAAGCGATCCTGAAAGGGCCTTCAAAAATGCAAAAATTTGTAAATAGAGGGAAAAATGAAACCCATAAAAAAGATTTGCAGCAATAATAGGAAATATAACACTCAAAATGTCAAAAACAATACTTTAAAAATGTATTTATTACATAAAACTGAAATAAATTTCATCATTTTACACAGAAGTATTTAATAAGGCATCTCCTATATTCATGGTTTTGAAATACAGTTTTGTTAGCTTTTCTATGGTGATTTGGGCATATTTTTAGAAAATGTATACTAATCTCAAATCTTTAAAATGAAAAAAAATAACCAAAACCTACTCGATAGAATAAACATACATGTATGCAGATTATCTGGTATTTTGGAGTTCTAGGATAATTATCAAAAATATTTTATAAAAATAAGAATAATAGGTGTCAAAATGCTCCTTAATATAACACCAATAAAGAGTTTTCAATGGAAACAAGAAAAACTCTCAATTTTTATAGCAAAAATAAAATATTAAATCTTATTTGTAATACAGTTGGATATTTCTCCCATGATAAGTTGGAAAGCATTAATACAAAAAAAGAAACCACAAATTAAATGAAGAGGTAAACTAAATAAATATAAGAAATACACTTAAGAAAATGTGAAAAAATGCAAAACTAAACTGACAGTTTTGGAAGTACATATACTGTTAGTAGATCAGACCAAGAGTGTAAAAGATGTCAATTCTATCCCAAAGTAATTTTTAAATGTACTTCCAATTAAAGAAGTACATTTTAATTGTATAAGAAGTATAGTATTTTATTACTATAAATATAACACAATAATCTTAAAGTGAGTTTGGACAAACAAATGGCTGAGAACAAACAAGCCAAGTTGAAAATAAGACCAATTAATGGGAACGTCCCTCAACTGATATTAAAATGTATAAATCCATTTATACATACTAAATCCAAAATCATCCATAAATATAGCATGGTAGGTATGAAAATGGTATTACATGATACAATTGTCATTTTAAATGATTAAGGGGAATACAGTTTCTCCAGATTGGATATGATTTTCTGTTTGGAAAAGGAGATTCAAAAATCAGATGTATATCTTAAAGCAGAACCAAAGAACACTTTAAATTTTAGTGACTTAGAGAGTTAACACATCAACAAGTAATGCTAAGGGTGCTAAGTGGTGAGATCCCCTAGTATTACAAAGTTATTCTCTAGGAAAAAGCTGTTCAACTGAAATATAATGTAAGCCACAAATGCAAGCCAAACATGGAATTGTAAATTTTCTTCTAGCCATGTTTTTTAAAAAAAAATTAGAGAAAAACATGATATGTTTTGATATATTTTAAGTAAACCATATATTTAAGATATTATAATTTCAAATGTAATCAACATGAAACATTATTCATAGGGTTATTTTATATTTTTTGTACCGGATCTTTGCAATCTGGTATGAATGTGTATTTAGCCTGATTTCAATTTGGACTAGCCACATTTCAAGGCCTCAGTAGTCACATGAAGTCCACAGGTACTTCCTGATCGTGCGGCTCTGGAGTGTCTCTCACTCCCGTTTCACCTGAGCAGCCTCACCTACGAAGCCAATTTTTCTAGATGGCTGACTACCTTACCAACTTATTTCAACTTCTTTACTTGCATTTTATAGGTTTTTATTTATATATTTTGATTGTATTTTTAATCTATTTAAATATTTTTAAAGCCTCCCCTACGTTTTACAGAGTGGTTAAAACCTAACGCCTTGTTCGGCAAGATGCTATTGTCCTTCCCCATCATTATCCCACCTACTCATCCTCCATTAGCCCAACGTTGATAATATTCATAGCATCTGCTTTTCAATTTCCGCTTCATTTTTGAGCTCTAATGATTTCTTTTGTTTTCTTTCTTGTTAGCTCTGCTTAAAAGGAGAGTCGTTTATTTAATCTGTCAGTTTAAAGTGTTTATTAGAGAGCTTCCTTTTATGGAATTACTAAGTCTGCTGTATTGATGGAAATCTACAATTCATCTTTTTTCTCTAATTCCCCTTGATACTTTTCCAATCCATCCTCCACCCAAGCAGTAGAGTGAACATTGAAAATACAAACCTTTTAAAATATAGAACTAAGTATCTCTGTATAGAATAGGGATATAACTTGTTAGTGGGCATGTATTTCTTTTCATAATACAGCCCATGACTATTTTCCTATCCTCTTTTTCCAGTGTATTTATTTGACCCCAAATAAAATCTATCTATATGAAAGTGCTTTCAGTGCAGTGATGGCACACCCTTTAATGCCTCCAGGCTTTTCCTTATGCAGAATCCTGCCATCTGCCTGCAACACTCTTCTATCCCTCAACCATGATTGCCTTCCAAAAAAATAATATTAATAATACAAATTATTATTCATGAGTCAAATGAAAAATCACATATTTGATTTTATTATTCATCATCCCATTAGTAAAATGGGCTATCCCCTTTATATCTCAATTGCAAAAAGGTCTAAGTCTTTTGATCATTTGCTGTACTTAATACATTACCTAAATATATTTATTAGACTTTAAGTTCTTAGAAGGTTTCTGCCTTTTTTTCTTTAAATCTTTAATATATACATTTGTTGACAAGGCTGAAATCAATGGTCCCAGTTTTTAGCACACTTTATAAATCTAATACATTGTGGTTCATTGAATGTGTAATGTTGTAAAGTGGTTCTGAATGTAAATATTTTATACAAATAGTTCTTCTGTGTGAATGTTTTAGCTTTTTGCATTGTTTATATTACAGTAAAGTTGCAAATTAACATAGATAAGAGTCACCTTATAAAATGGGTTATATTCATTTTTTTTCTAAATTTAAGTAGCATCATTGAATGATTTAAATAGCATTTATCTGTATTCATCTGCCTTCATATTAACAACATATGACTGATTCCACTGGTATAACCCAGAATCATTCACCTGACATTTTTAATATTCAATAATGGATGATGATTCAGACATCCATTTCAAATATAAATTTAGATGACCTTCCCTTAGGGAGCCATCTATACTATCCTACACACACACACACACAAAGAGAATGGGAAATGAGTAACTCAAGAAATTCATTTTCTTGATTTTCATACAACAGAGCTATTACATTTAATATTTTAAATAAAATGTTTTAGGTGAAATCACAATTATTCTGTTTTATTATTAAGTATTATTTTATAACTCATTTAGAGTAAATGGTTGATATTTGCTATGTTCTGCAGTAGACAATCCTCCTTTGCTTCAAGTCTACTACACTAGAAGACTGGAAAACAGTATCAAGACTTTAAAAAAACATGATAATACACTTCAATTTTTAAAAATAATATTGAGCCATGCCAAATAACTTTCTGCATTTTCAGACTCTGTAATATTCATATGGCAATTATACATACCTTCAGTAAATATATTAGAAAAACTTTTTAAACACAAAGACTAATGAAAAAATATTGCACTCAAATCATTTAAATGCAGGAGATTATAGTTGCAAAATATTTGAGGTAAATTAAAATATTTAGAAAGTATTTTATTTATTATTTATGGAGAACTGTTGAAAGTGTGTGAAATGTCTCATCTCAGTTATGCTCATGAAAACTCTCTTATCTCCGTGATATGAAGAACTTGACATTAGTGTGTTCTATTGTCCTGTTTCACTTGGCCAGAAAAATTCTAATAAGTTGTAACATAATTTATAAAGTACATATAAAAGGTATGATGTCTATTATGTAATAATTGACTTTTATTTTCTCTGTGCCCCCACATTTTCCAGAATAATCTCTATCAGTCTCTATGCTAAAATCACAAACAATTTAATCAATGGTTCTCTCTAATAAATTTTTTCTCATCAATTTACATTAAATGTGATCATTATTTTCTTTTGAAACTGTAAAATCTAAATGATATGTACAAATCACAAATATATCCATATTCACTAAGAAATGAAAATGTATGAAACAATGGAATAGGAAAAAAAGGTTATAAAGTGATGCCCCACTTAATGAATTCAAATATTGCTTTGTTGTTAATGTTTAATATTAGACTGGGTTACAGAAAGAAAAATAAGAGGTAAAAAATACAAAATAAGATTGTACTGTCCAGTTTACCTCAGTACCATCTAAGATTATTTTTTTCTTAGAAAGATTTTGCTATGAATTTTAACAATAACATGTATTCTTTACCCCAAAATAAATGAATCGCTTAAAATTAATTTAACTTAATATAGAGCATTGAACCTCTGATCATTAACTTTGCAGATTGTTTAGTTTATTTATTTTTAGTTGCATTTAAGTCATTCCATTTCTATCAGTATTTACTTAAGCACTTATTTACCCATCAAATAAACATTTGCTAATATAGGTCAGAGATTGTGCTAGGTGTTGGGCGCACACAGAATTTTTAATCTTATTACTCTCTTAAAAATCTCAGTATGGTAAAGAAAATTAAGAAAAAAAAAGGAACGGTGGAGGGCCTTTTGTCTTTCGCTTTTGTATATATAATAAAAGGGTTAGTGAAATCATACTAATAAACTTTTACCCTAATTCAGAAATTTTGTTTTTTATGTTTGCTTCCATCTCATTTTCTTTATATAATTAAATATTGGCTTCAATAAGCATCTAGTTTCACACAGAAAGCCCAGTGGAATCTTCTAAACTCCATAAAAATATAATCATGTAATAATATCTTCACATATTAATATGATCATAATTAAATTTCATATGTCAAACTTAATAGCAAAATGATATGTACTAAACATCATAATGTGCTACACAAAACGAAAATCAGAATTAGACTTCCAGTTACAGTGTGGAAATATAAAGAGTGTGGAAGTCATTATGCCCCTCCATACAATACGAAAGAAACTAAACAAACTGAAATGAAAGACTTTAATTAGACTTATTAGAGAAATAAGTTTTCAGATTAAACCACAATCCTGGAACTGGAGAGACAAGTGAATTCAGAGTTCAAAAGCCAAAATATGTTTACCTGAACCCAAAGCTGCTCCAGACATAAACTGGTAGGAACACTTAAATGGTAATTTTGATGAATTGCTGGAAGCTGAGTGTGAACCAGCACAATAGTGAAAAGCTTCCTGGAGTAATGTTAGCCTCCCCTCCTCCCAATTTTATAAATGGAACCCCAGTAGGTTCTCATGGTGAAGATCCAATAGCGATGACTTTATAGGCCTGGTAGAGGAAGGGAAAGAGAAATTATTGTGAAATACGCCCAGAGTTTTCTCTATAACTAAGTGTTACCAAGTAAAAAGACTTTACCAGAGCTTAACCCACCTGGACCTCTACTAACTTTCCTATATTATATAAAACAAATTGGGTGGAAGTGGTGTAGAGGTAAATTATGCTGCTAGAGAAAAATATTTGTTAACAGCCAAGGCCAGAGAACCACTAAAAGGCCAAAGTTCAATCATAAGATCCCAGAATCCTCCTTTACCCAACATAGCTTATCACCACACCAACAGGGCTCCAAGGTAATAATGGTGATCACAGCTAAAACCATTGCAAGTTGCACTCCCTTGCTGAGAGAGAACATTAAGGAAAGCACAGAGTGAACAAGGGAGACAAAACAAGCACATTAGGGGAATCTGAAGCCCCTTGTACCTATAGCTACAGCAAACATTAAACACCAACAACTACTATCTGGATTAACATCACTAGCTGTCACTCAGACATATATAACTCATTTCCTATTACAAGATACAGCATATCCATTTTTCAACAATAAATTATCAGACATGTCAGAAGGGGATGGGAGATATTAGAAGTATCTGACAGAACTTAAAACATCTATGATTAATATGTTAAAGGCTCTAATGGAAAAAGTTGATAACATGCAAGAGCATATGGGTAATGCAAAAAAAGCCATGGAAATTCTAAAAAAGTATCAAAAGGAAACAGTTGAAAACAATATTCTAACAAATAAAAAATGTCTTTGATGAACTCATCAGTAGATTGTATTCAGCTTAGGAAGGAAATGAAAAAACCCACAGGTTTAAAAATAGGTCAATAGAAACTTCTTACACTAAAATGCAAAGAGAATAAGAGAATTAAGAAAAAAAAAAAATAGAGCAGAATATCCAAGAACTATTGTTATGGGTTTAATTAGGTCATGTCAAAATTCATATGTTGAGGTCTTAACCCCCAGCACCTTGGAATATGACTGCACTTTGAGATAGAATCGATAACGTGGTAATTAAGTTAAAATGAGGTCATTAGGGTGGGTCCTAATCTAATATTACTGGTGTCCTCATAAGAAGAGGACTTTAGGACACAGGCATATGAAGAGCAAACCGTGTGAGAGTGCAGGGAGAATATGTCCACATACAGGCCAAAAAGAGAATCTTCAAAAGAAACCAGTCCTGCTGACATCTGAATCTTAGACTTCTAGCTTTCCGAATTTTGAGGAAAAAAAAAAAATTCTGTTGTTTAAGCCACCTAGTCTGTGGTACGTTGTTGTAACAGTCCTAGCAAACTAATACAACTGTGGAACAATTTGAAAGTCTGTAACATACAGATATTTAGAAAAAAGAAGAGAGAATGAAGCATATATTTGAAGTAACAATGACAAAAAACTCATCAAAATTAATAGCAGACACCAAACCACAGGTCTAGGAAGCTCAGAGAACACCGAACAGGATAAATACAAAAAATTCTAGACCTATGGCTATGACCTCAATATTTTTGTCTCCCCCAAATTCATATGTTGGAACCTAATCACCAAATGATGGTGTAGGAGGTGGGCCCTTAGAAGGTGATTAGGTCAGAAGGGCACATTCCTCATAAATAGGATCAGTACCCTTCTGAATGAGACCTTTCACCCCTTCCACCTCTGAGGGGACACAGTAAGAAGTGCCAAGAGCACCAGGAAACAGGTGCTCACCAGATACTGAATCTGCCAGCACCTTGATCTTGGACTTTCCAGCTTCCAGAACTTTGAGGAGTAAATTTCTGTTGCTTTTAAGGCACCCAGTTCTAAGGTATTTTGTTATTACAGTATAATTGGGTGAAGACACCTGGGTAGATCACGTTCAAGTGGCAGAAAAACAGGGACAAAGGAAGTATCTTGGAAGCAGTCAGAGGAAAAATATACCTTAACTAAGGAGGAATAAGGACAACAATTATCAAGAAAAAAGAGGAATATAATATTTAATATTTTAAAAGAATAAGCAACTCAGAATTTTACACACAGTTAAATTACCCTTCAAAAGTCTAAGAGGAAAAAAAAGGCATTTTTAGGCAACAAAAATTGAGGAAATTTATCACCAATAATTTGTTCTGCAAAAGTATTTTAAAAATTCTTCAAGGAGAAAGACAGTCACCTAAATCAGAAACTCTGATCTATATAATAAAGGAAGAATACTGGAGAAGAAATAAATGAGGATAAATAAAACATTTATTTTTCTTATTTTTAAGTGATCCTATGGGATAACTGTTTAAAGTAATGATAGCAAAATACGGTGAGTAATCATTGCATATACCTAAGTGACAGCAATATCTTAAGGGGTGGGAAGTGGTATTGATTTTTTGGTGGGAGGAATTTTGGGGAATACTCTTACAACATACCTGTGCTAACATGATATTGTATGGAGTTATTTAAGGTTGGAGTTAAGATAGTTAAAAATGTATATTACAAACTCCAGAACAACCAGTAAAGCAGTATAACTGATGGGTTAAGGGAAGATATAAAATGGAATTGTAAAATTCTCAATTAAAAGCAGAGAAGTCAGAAGCAGAGGGGAAAAAATAAACAGAAAGATAATAAATTCAACGAATGTAAAACAATTCGAAACATAGTAGATAATATTCCCAGTATATCAAAATTAGTTTAAATGTGTAATAATGGTCTGAATACACCAAGTCAGATTGTCATAATCAATAGAAAGACTCAACTATATGTTATCTAAAAGAAGTTCACTTAAATGTTAAAAAAACTCAGCTGAAAAGTAAAGGGATAGAAGAGATACATCAATCAAAAGAAAGCTGGAGTTGCTACGTTACTTGCTGAAGGAACAGGCTTGAGAACAAGAAAATTTTTCAGAGATAAAGACAAGCGTTACATAATGAAAAAGGGACCATTTCTCCCCTTTTTTAATTGATATAACAACCCTTGACATGAAACCTAACAACAGAGCATTAAAATATGTGAGGCAAAAATTGGTAGAACTGAGAAGAGAAATATCCATTGTTATGGTTGGAAACTTCAACACCCGCTTTCAGTAACAGATAGATCAAGCAGGCACAAAATGCGCAGAATTACCAATTACGTCGATCTAACTGACATTCGTAGAATATCCCATCCGACAACACGGAATATACATTTTTGTCATGATCAGGCTGCAGCTGTGTATTTTTCAGAAAAGACCACAAAGTTTCATTTCATCACATCATTTGAAATGCAACTGCTATCAACATAATTTTATCACTGTTGATTTTGACCTGACTGATGTAATGTTTGTCTGGGTTCTACACTGTAAGCTCACTTTTTTCCCCCTTTCCATATTGTATTCTTTAAGCCACTGTCACTTGATGAGTGAACAGTTACACTCTACGCACTCATTGAGAGCATAGGAGCTACACAAATTATTTCCAGTTGTGCGTGGGAAACATGTCTCCTTTCTCCTATTTGCTCGTCTATTCAATCATCTGTTTATGTCAGTATGGGATCATGGATATTTACGTACAGTTTGGGTTTTAACACGACATTACTTCACTTACTTTGTGCTCAAATTTTCCTGTTTCGACCACTGAGTGCTCTTTCAGTTTATTCTCGTGTCTTCTGCATACCACTATCATGGTAATTTTGTGTTTTTTTTAATTTTATTTTGTTTTGTTTTCTCTCTACTTCCTTACTGTTTGTCACTGTAAGATGCTTCTCGCTCATTTTGTATATTTCCTATTCCAGTCCTAGAATCAGATATTTCTCCAAGGAGCCCTGCTTCCTTTTATTGGAAAATGGTATTGTAGAAACTGAGACCTACATACTACCAGATGTGAGCATTGCTACAGGATTGTTATTGCATGTAGGTGTTCTCTGCTAACAGAGCAAGATTATAAGATTGATATAAAAAAGTCAATACTTTCCTATGTTCTGGCAATGAATAAAGGACATTATGTAAAAACTAAGGAATTCTGAATACTTTTGTTAGTAATAATGGTGTCAATATTTATTAATTGTAACAATGATACCATGCTAATATAAGAAGTTAATAATAGGAAAAACTGAGAATGGGTGTATAGGAACTCCATCTTATCTTTCATAATTTTTCTATGAACCTAAATCTGTTCTAAATAAAAGCTGTTGTAGAAATAATAATTCTACAGAACATTCAGTGTCTTGCTGGAAATTTCATAAGTCCAAGTCATTTTCAAACAAACATGTAGACTATTAAATTATGTATCCTGGGAAGTATTGTGACAGCAACACTTACTTATTCCCTCAGATTAAATCTCTTTTCTTCTAGGTACAAGCTTCCCAGCTAGATTACATTTTCTTGCCTCACCTGTAGGTAGGTATGACTATGTGTCTAAATTCTCACCAATAAAATGTTAGTGGAAATCGTATCAACAACTTCCATCTCACTTGCTTAGAAGAAACTTGGTCTGGGCTCACTCTTTCTCTCTTTCCTACCTGTGAATAGCTATGAAAGGAATAACCTTGGAAATCATGTTTCAAGGATGACAAAACCCCTAACTATTCCTGAAATGACTACTTTGAGCAGATTCCAAATACCCATTTGCACATTACATACGACAGAAATGAATTTATCTCCTGTTTGAGTCATTCTATTTAGGGTCGTTTAAAATTTTTCTTCGGTTTTCATTTTAACTAATATAATAATGCTTTCTATGCATTACTGTCACTCTAATGCATCCTCTAATTAAATATGTGACACTGTAATGTGTTTTTATAGTAATGAGCAAAAAATTTACAATTTACAAATTATAGAAATGCTTCATTTATACGGCAACTAAGCAGAGACTTAATATTTTTATAAGGATATTTTTCAGAAATGCAAACCTTATACGCTTCTTATGGCTTCAAGCTGTTTTTGCTGTAATTCTTTTGATGTGGCTTTTTCGGAATTTCTTATACAAGTATACTAAGTAATCAAAACGACTATCGGTTACTTTACACTGTTGTAATAACACATAACAGCGATTATTTTGGCACATAAGCTTGTTTTGCTGTATACTAAATGATTCCATATTGCTAAGATTTGTGGGCTTATGTCACTTTCAAAAGCAATAGTTTATTATCTGGGTATCTAGAATCACATGTAATTGTTCTAACAGTGTTTTAAAAAGATGTATAACTCTTAGTTAAGGTGGTTACTGCCAGGAAGTTATATGACACCAAAATGTCTCCTAATTAAAGCCACTTCTACCAGGAATAACTTGATACCCTCTCCAGTGATTAAAGACTGTGAGATTTTGCAACTCTGTAACATACAATTTGACCAAATATTATTTATCCTTCCGAAAATAAAACTCCATGGGAGTCCTACTTACCTGCTTTTGCCTATAGTGAGTCAAGGATTTTGAAAGTATTTTCTAATCTTTGAAAATACCTAATAATAAATGGCACTAGATTGGGTCAATCTCATTTTCTAAATGGCCTTTTGATGATATGTATCCACCTTTAATTTGAAGATTTAAATTTGTTTTATCGATTCAGTTATTTAACCATATGTTTATTTATTCAACACAAAAATATAGCAGGCACCAACCAAGTAACTGCCATATTGTTAGTTTCTGGGGGTGAAAAAACAGTCAAAAACATGGACACTGTGGCTGAGACTGTTAGATATAGGTCAATATTCATTCTTTCCTTCTCTTTATATCGGAGCTCCTGAGTTTTAGCTGGCCCTGGCTATTACATTCTTCAGCATTTCTGGTGGCAAAGTTATGGTCTTGTGGCCACATTCTGGCCCAAAAGAAGTGAAAAGAAGGAATGTGTGCCTCAGTCATTCTCTGAGGGCTAGCCACATAATTCTCAGGGTTCCATGAAACAGGAAAATTCAGAACTTTGTCTAAAAATTATTAAGAATTTCAAGTCGGTGACAGCAGAGCATTAAGCCAAGGTTGGGGCCCATCTAAATGCGGGGTTTTGACAACTGCCTCAGTAAAGCTGAACCTGCATGCTCTGAACCGGAACACGGTCATGTAGTACTTGTACTTTTATTCCTTCTTTGCTTGCTGGTTACAAAAATTATGTCAGGAGCCAGAAGAGTAAGAATATAAAAGCCACATACTGAGCATGAAACAGGCACTTATTATACCTGGATTAACTAGCCTAGACTAATAGACTATTTCTATGATTATGTGAGATAGAAATATCATTCTGTCTTGCGTAAGCTACTATAATTTTTAGTTCTTTGCAATAGTACATTGTCTGATGCCCAATATTATGTATACACATTTTCAAAAGGCCATTTTATAAATTTGACTCTATGTTATTCAATGACCACATAGTTCTGTTTTCATTATCATTATGTTAATACTTAATTTATAGAGATATAAATTAAAGCTGAATAGGCAGTCTGGTAGAAAGTTATTTACGTAAGTGATCCTGAAGTGCCTTTAATATGATTGAGCTTATGCTAATTGTACTCTGCTTTATAAATCTATAAATATATTTCTCTGATATTTGCTTTTATTTAATGATACACTAATTTCATTAACTAATGTCTATGACAGCTATGTCAAATCATTGATATATAATATGTAAAATTTCCACACTGTATACACTTCGGCTGACTTCATTTCTCTCATCGTCACCAATGTCAGACATTATATTGAATGCATAGTACATTCTAGGCTATGAAGAATAAACTGGGGGTGGATGATATAAGACATTGTTATCCCATTTAAGGACAGTAAAATCAAAATCTTCTGATAGGGAACATACATTCTTTCCTGTCGACTCATGCCCAGATGGATGGATGGATCAGTACATACATGAGATAGATGATAGATAGAAACACAATGTAAAACATATGGGAGAGCAAAATTTTCATGTGCTATTTATTTATTTATTTATTTATTTATTTTGTAATAAAGAGACCCTTTCTTCCAACTGAAACCAATGTTACAAAAAAGTAAAGTGATGCCTGCACTCCGGTTGAAATTGGATGACAGTGTTAAGGGAAGGCTAAGCCCCAGTTGTTCAACAGCATCAATGACCTCTTCAGTGGTACCCAATTGATTTCCCTGGACCCCCTAAGCTGTCGACATACAATATAAAAGCCACTGTTTTAATAATAAATGTCAGTTGGGAACTCTAATTTTATAGGCTAAGCATTTTGTTAATGGCTTTTGTTGCAATGGGAAAGCCACTTCATTCCTCTGGGACCTGGGTTCCTTCCATGTAGAGTTAGGTACCTAAGCCAGTTTTGCTTTAAGCTCTCTTCCAGATTTAAAATTTTTATGATTTCCTGTGCAGAATGATTCAAATAACAGAGCTCTCTTTGGGTGAGAGTGGTTGAGACAGATTATCGTGATGAGGGAATCTAGCTGAGCCTTGAAATATGAGTAGGCCTTTAACAAATTAGGAGAGTATGAGAGGACACTCCAGTTGAAGCAAATACCGCACGATTTGGGAAGGCAAATGAATGTCCTGGTAACAAGAAATATGTGTTCATTGTTGTTTGAAAGTTTAATTCTCGCTTTTGATCCAAGCAATTTGATTTTGTGAGAGTTTAACTTTTAAACATTACTAACACAATGATTTACTCAATTTTTCAGAGAAATTTAAAAATTAATGCTGCTTTCTGTTGGCAAGTTTCCTGTACGCAATCAGATTGGCATTTGCAGTAACAAAGCTGCAGTTAAGTTTGCCAATACAGCAGTTGCTAAAACCACAATGTCTATTGTCAAATGGTGACTGCAGGGTGAGATAGAAAGGTGCATTGAGTGATTGATTAGGTTAATTAATTTTATATACTAAATTATATTTCTGGAAATTTTTATTAGTTCTATTGAATACAGGGATTGCAGAAAAGTGTACCTAAAATTTAGAGAACAAATACCTTTCAAAAGATTAGTCATTAAAATCAGCACATAATAAACTCAATGGGCTATTTCAGACATTTTCACTTAAAAAAAGATTATTACAATAGATCGATGGAAAAGCAGGTTGTAGTCTTTTTAATTGTAGTCCTTTTCAAAGAAAGAATGTTTCAACAAAAGATGCCTCCATGGATTCTAAAGAAAGGGGAGCCCAAGAGTCATAATTCACCTGTGGTTTTCTAGTCCCCTCCTGAGGCATGCATGCCCTGAGCAGTCTGTTTCCTCTTTTAAGTATTTGTTTTCTTTGTTAACATTTGTGGAATTAAGGTAACCCTGTGCTTAATAGGTAGCATTAATATGGTAGTACTTATTTTTCTTTTAGTTTTCCAAAACTAGACATTTTTTTTTATAAAATTGGAAAGACTTCTTAAAACAACTGGTTTCTTAAAATTAGTAGTTTATGCCACTATTGATAGAATATTTCATTCTCTCCTTGTGGATTTATTAACAAATATTTTTATTAAACTAAGTGTCTAGCATAATTCTAAGCTACAAGTGAGTATCAACCCATGTAATTCACTGGGGCAACCCAGTGAAGTCTATGTTGTCACTAGTTTACAGCTTGAATAAACCAATGAAATAATTTACCCAAGGTCACACATCTGGTAATATAAGAGAACCAGCAGTTAAATAAAGGTGTGTTAGTTCTAGACTCTATGTTTTCAAGTATGAAACTTTCAACCTCTTGCAAAAAATTGTGGCATGATATATCATTTGCATTTATATATCATAGTTTTTAACAATTTCATTCATGATATTTTTTTTATTTCAAGAAAACCTTAGAGACCATATATGACTCATGTTGTTAGGTACATGGCAATAATTGTAGAAAAAATTTTAAATGTATTAATAGTTATCCATTCATTTCAATTGCTTCATTTGTTGAACTTGTGTTTTAAAAAGTGGTAATTGATTGTTCAAGCAAGATAGCATGAAAATCCTATAAATTAATCTTCCTTTAGCCATGCGCAAATTACTGCAAACAATACTATAACCAAATTGCTTTCTTAGAATCTACCCATATGCATTGGGCATTTAGTTCTTAATTCCTTTCTTTTCCAACTCTTTTTACACAGTCCACATTATTCATTCCATGGCTTTTATTTGTTTGTTTGAATTCAAAACACAAACAGTATTTGTGCGAAATTAGTACCTGGGTTATTTAAACTGTGACTGCTATTAATATAACTAATGACCACAACCTGGGTGGGTTAAAAGAGTTTAAATTTATTCTTTCACATTTTGAGAGTCCAGAAGTAAGAAACTGGCTCCACTGGGCTGAAATCAAGGTGTCAGCACAGCTGTGCTCCCTTGCAAGGGATTAAACGAGAAGCCACTCCTTGGCTCACTCAGCTTATAGCTGCTACTGGTATTCTTGAGTTTATGGCCACATCATGCCAATCTCTGCTTTGATTTCACATGGTCTTTTTTGTGTGTGTTTATATGTAGCTAAATATCCTTTTAGCCCTGTCTTATAAGGACACACACAATTCTATTTAGGGCTCACTAGGATTAAGTAGGTTAACAACATCATTTCAAAATCCTTAATTTAATCACATCTTCAAAGCCCCTTTTTCCAAAGAAATGTAACATTTATGGGGATTAGGAATTGGTATCTTGCAAGCCATTATTTAGCCACTGTAGTAACAAAAAAGAAGTTGCTAGAGAATCAATCTGTGTTTCCCTTATGTACTGCAAGGGGGAATCTATAAACATAGCCTTAGTGTTTAAGTATTTTTTACCCTTAACCAAAATTAAGTATTCAATAAAGATAGGATGATGGTTACTTGGCTGATCTTTGAAGTGTCTGGACAGATAAAAAACATATATGAATATGAGTGTTATTTATGATTATCTAATTCTGAATTATTCAGGTATTCATCTATTCAACTAAATTTTTTTATTGTGGTAAAAACACGTAACATTACATTTACCATTTTAACCATTTTTAAGTATGCCATTCAGTAGTGTTAAGCATAAAGCATATTCAGTGGTGTGCATCAGATCTTTACAACTTTTTCATCTTGCAAAACTGAAACTGTATACACATTAAATACTAATTTTTTTCCTACTCTCGTCCCTCGGCAACTGCCTTTTCATTTTCTTTTTCTAGGATTTTGACTACTTTAGATACTTCATATGTGTGGAATAATACAATCTTTGTCCTTCTATGATTTGCTCATTTCACTTAGAATAATGTCCTCCAGGTTTGTTCATGTTGTAACATGACAAGATTTTCTTCCTTTCTAAGGCTAGATAGTATTTCAATTTATGCATATATCATATTTTCATTATCCATTCATCTGTTGATGGATATTTGAGTTGCTTTCTCCTTTTGGCTATTGTGAATGGTGCTGCAGTGAAAATTAAGGTGCATCTACCCAAAGGAACAAAAGACATTCTATGATAAAGACATCTGCACCCGATTGTTTATGGCAGCACAATTCACTATTGCAAGGATGTGGAAACAACCCAAGTGCCCGTCAATCCATTAAGTGGCTTAATGAAATGTGTTGTATGTATACAATGGAATACTACTCAATTATAAATAACAACATCTAGCATCTCTTATATTTTCCTGGATAGAGCTTGAGCCCATCCTCCAAAGTGAGGTATTACAAGAATGAAAGAATGGGCTCCACATGTACTCGCCATCAAGTTGGCACTGACTGATCAACACAAAAGTGCTCACACAGCAGTAATATTCTTTAGGGATTGGGGGTTGGGAGTGGGTAAACTCACAACTAATGGATGTGGTGAGTGTTGTAGGGTGGAAAGGGAACACCCCAAATCATGGTTTGGGTGTGGTAAAGTCATAATATGTAATCAAAATGTTTGTACCCGCATAGTATCCTGAAATTAAAAAAAAAAGAAAAGGAAAGAAAAAAAAAAGAAAACGAAGGGAGAATATGTATTTCAGATCCACTTTTAATTATTTTGGATATATGCTCAGAAATTGGATTGCTGAATCATGAAGTAATTCTATGTTTACTTTTTGGATAGGGTGTTTCATGATGTTTTCCATAATACCTGCACCATTTTCCATTCCCCCCACAGCGCGCAAGGGTTCCAATTTCTCTGCATCCTAGTAAAAACTTGTTATATTCTATTCTTTTGTTAGTGACATGATTATTGATTGAGATATTTCTTTTTAATGTAGTGTTTATCACTATAAGTTTTCCTTTTAGTATTTCTTTTGCTGCATGCCATAAGTTTCAATAGTTGTGCTTTTGTTTTCTTCGAAGACAGTTTCTAAATTTCTAAATTCCCTTGTGATTTATTATTTGACCTATTGGTTATTTACTGGATATGAGGTAATATCTTACTGTGATTTTGATTTATAGTTCTCTATGCGTGTTGACCATATGTATATCTTCTTTGGAGAATTGCCTATTCAAGCCTTTGGATATATTTTTTTTTTCCTTTATTGAAGTATACTTTACATATCATGTCTTTACTCCATTTTAAGTGTACAATTAAATGATTTTCAGTGAATTTACCGAGGTGTGCAGTTAATCACATAAATCAGTTTTAGATTTTTTTTAATTTGTTATTTTTATTGTTGAATATTAAAGGTTCATTATATATTCTGGATATTAATCCCCTATCAGATATATGATTTACAGATATTTTCTTCCTGCTCTTGCTAAGTCTAGTTTCTACCTCCTATCTATTCTTCTTGATTGAAAAAAGATAAGTCTAATTATTTTCTTTCCCTGCTTGAAATTGGTCCACATTTATGTATGCAAAAGACTTAGGTCATTAAATATGAAATGTCCGATTTTGAATCCAAAGTTTAGTTTATTATGTCTCAAACAAAAAGCAATACAATTAATAAAAATATGCATCTACACTATGAACACAGTTTTGCCATCTTAACAGTAGCTTGTTTATGCCAGTAGTGAAGAAGCCTGGAGAGTGAGTGGTAATGAAATCCCAGAAGTCCTCCTCTTTCATCAGCAATTTAATTATTTGAGTATTCTCTCTTTTTTCCTTTTTTAAAATTTTTCCCTTGTTATTTTAGCTAAGGGTTTGTCAATTTTTTGATATTTTCAGAAACAAACTCTTTGTTATGTTGATTTTTTCTATTGTTTTTCTGTTCTCTATTCTTTTTATCTCTGCTCTCATCTTTATTATTTTCTCCTTCTTCTAAATTGTTTTGGTTTATTCTTTTCCTAATTCCTTGAGAAGGTAAGAGGTGATGGTTTTGGTAATTTATTTTAAATTAGTGATGTTAAAGAGGAAGTTTACATTTAATTCCAGGGTTCCATTTTGAATTAGCTGATCAAAAATTCTATCATTAACAACATAAGCAAAATCACAATAGGAGCATGTGTAGCAAAAATAATAATAAGTTTAGTTTTGGGCCTGTTGAAGTTCAAATTCATAGGAAACTTTCCAGTAAAATTGTCTAAGGAGCATCATGATATATGGATCTGTAGCTCAAACTGCATTAGAAAGATGCATAGATATCATCCATATATGACTTGTATTGAACCTAAGGACATGGACAAAAAATTATAGAGTATGTATTATCAGAAATGTGTCACAGATGGAACCCTAAAGCAAGTACTTATAGAAAGGGAAGCTGCAAGAGGGAACAGAAAATTGGTCAAAAATATATTTATATGGAAAAATCTGGTTTCTTCCTACAAACCAAAAGATGAAAGACGAGAGTGCTCAGTAAGGCCATAGGCCATGGGTAGCAGCTAGGACAAAGTTTGTGTTCTTTAATGACCTTACCTATAGAAATTATATGGTATAATCTGTCAAAAATACCTTCTTAGTTATTTAGGGAAAGGATGAGAGATGAGAAAATAAAAGTTAGAAAGCATAGAATTTTTTAAGAGAAGTTTGGTTGTCTTCCTTAGGCTAGTGGCTGGTCTATACTAATCTGCTAATATCTTCCCTTGGGCTAGTCTGCAGATACTTGGAAATACATTCCCAAGAAATACAGAACTAGAGCACAACATAGGATAAAACATACGAGTGTATGCATATCTTCCAATGCAAATCCACTCGTATTACTGCTACCTCCACTTTGTACCAACGTTAATGCCTTTCTAAGTTTTTGGCCTCCCTGACACAGCCTCTCTGGCTCTCAGCCTTTTGAGAAAACATTGAAAATGTTTTCTCAAAGAAAAGTTGAAGAAAGTTTTCTTAAGGATTCCTTACCAAGGAGTGAGATGGATCCCTTAGGTAAAAGCGAAGCCGATCATGGTAAGGCTACTATTGTAAGTTGTATTTTATACAGGAAAGGCCATGGTAATGCGCATATGCTGAAACAAGGAACCAGTGGAGAGGATACAGGTACATGGAGAAGAAAGAGGAAACTGAGAGGTCGGTGGAGGTGAGATGATAAACGCAAGCATTGCCAATTCACAGCTACAAGATTTTGAAATAAAAAGTTATAAAATTAGGAGTCTCAACAGAATCCTCTAAATATAAGTGAACACGTATGGGCATATCCTGTGTGATCCTAAGGAAGGCAAAAGTGTCGATCCAGAGTCAATGTTGTTAACAATCAGGGTTGGATTTTGGAGAACCATTTTATGATTATGAAAATGTATTTTAGGTGATTCTTTACTTCGATATGAACGTAAAAGGCTTTAGGCCATCCTAAGAAAATCCTTTCTCATTGGAATGAACAAGACTGAGGTTAAAAGAAAAATAGTTACAGTGAGATAAAAATAATTAAAGAAAGGCTTGAATCATATTTCTCCTTAGTGAAATTTTAATATGACATATATCAATAATTTGGTACAATATCAGAATATGCAAAAATTTTAAAATGAATAAAAATTTCATTACTATATTTTCAAATTTACATTACATTTGAGGCCAAAATGATTGAATTTGTTTTCTTAGAGGCATTATAAATATGTGTCTGTCTTCAAAATTCTAGTGAAAACTCTAAATTCCCAATTAGTATTTTAAGCCATGTTCAAATAAAATACAAAAATGAAAAATGGTTTTAGTTTACTTGGTTAGGAAGTTTTCTATTTTTCATGAGTTCACTCATTTCTAAATTCCTATTGAATAACACAGCTGTGCAAAAGAATCACAGAAAGTAGATTGCTCATTTTCATTTGGTACATATTGCTTATTATCTTTTAAGCCAAGTAAAATATTCTAACTTCAAGTGGATGGCCATCTATTGGTGATTTTGAATTTATTTTTATATGAACATACACAGACTAAAGCATATTCATAACTCTAACTACAGATAAAAGATAATTCTCTTATCTTTTTATCATCTTCTAATAGCCTATACTTCCTATAAAAGCTTGAAATATGGTATGAGGATGATACTCTTTGTCCATGTTAAGTTTAAAAATATCTAGAAGTTTTAGAGTGTGAAGAATGATATTATTCTAGCTGCAGATTTCCAGCATGTATTAAATGATCAAAATTTTTATACAGCAAGCTAAATAAGTCACCTTTTTCAAGTTAATGAAACAGGATGTTTCACAGCCTGTAACATTGACATTAGAATCACTATTGGATGCAAAGGGGTAAAAACCTAGAGCTGTATTTCAATGGCCAGGAAACTTCAAAGGTAATTCTAATAGGAACAAAAGAAAAATAGAATTAATTAAATGGCAATTATATTGGTTGAAATAATGGAATAATTAAGTGAAACTAAATTTCCAACTAGTTGATAAGTGATTTGGTTTCTCTAAATAAGTCTAAAATATTATGATCTTTTAAAATAATTTATAGAGGTTGTAAAATAATAATTTTGCTCACTGATATTATAATTTAATGCAGAGACATATTTATAATTGAAAAAAATAAGTGATGAGAAGGGTATAGTCTTTCATTGAGATGAGAATAGTCATAACCAGCAAATATTTTTGCTACTCAAAAATCCCTTATAACATCTATCAGAAAATCAAATTTTAGAAAATGTTCAGAAAACATCGATTTAAAATTCAATATATTATAGTGACAGGCATTATTTGATATATCTATAAAAAGTATATTTTTTTGTTTAAACTTACAGGCCATTTTTGAAAGATTGTGCTTCAAACAAAGAAAAATTAAAACCTTGATAAGGAACTTGTCACTTATGGCCACATTAACTGCTGTGATGTACAACAACATTTCAATTCTTTAAACAAATGGAAGTTTAGTTTTTGCTCATGAGACAGTACTATGTGGATGGTCCTGGTCAGTGGACAGCTTTCCCACAAGCTTCCCATAGCTTGATTCATAGACTAACCTGCTTCCATCTTGAGGGTTCATTAGCCCCTAGGGCCCTGAAGTGCTTTAGAATCTAACCCACATCCTTGGGGCCACATGGCCTTTGGGATCCTTGATGTGGCCTTTCGACTGAATCCAAATTTTAAAGAAAAAATCCTTTTAATAAAGGGATTTGTTCTGTGAAGTTTGGATTCAGTCAAGGGGCCACACCTGGGGATCTGGAGGGCCACTTATGGCCTTGAGGCCATAGGTTCCCTACCCCTGCATTAAATTAAGTTGGTAAACCAGATTCAAGTTTGTAGCAAGCACACATACTATTTAAAATTCTTAGCCAGAAAGTGATTGAGAAGTTAGAGAATAGCCCACATTCACTTCTGATAACACCTGCAGAGTCTGTTGGTCCCCAAGACCATCCACAGGTGCAAGAAAGATTCACAGAACCTATTGAAAGCCTTTACATCACAGTTATTGTTTATTATAGTGCAAGGATGAATATACTAAAGGGAACGGATACACGGGGCAGAGTCTAGGGAACCTCTCTGTGCGCAGCTACCTATTTTCCCCTCCCAGTGGAGTCATGGACAGTGCTCACAGATGTGTGTCAATATGGATGGAGCATTTAGCCATCAGGGAAGCTCACCCATGTCATGGGTATCTAGCACATTAACTGCCATGTGAATTGTATTTAACTCACACTAGTTTTGAGCCTGGGGGCCTCATGAAGCATATATAACTCACATGTCTCATCACCCTGGGGAGCCGTAAGAACTATTTTTCAAGTTGCATATAACTCAAGCACAGAAAACAATAAAAAATAATGAACTTTTCATTAAATTAGAAAGGATCATTTTGTTTTTGAAGTTTTATTCTATTTCCGTAATAAAACACCATGGCCCCAAGGAAAACAATTTTTTCCTAGTGTGGCAGTCAATGTGCTAGACTTTTAATTGGGGGTTGGTCAAACGGACCTGGTTGACCACCCATGTGGCTGACCTAAGCTGATAGTATGTGACCCAAAGACCCTACTTTATATTACATTATTGGATTATCTCGTGTGGCTCGAAGCCCCCAAGTAAACAAAGGCACATTCTTCAGGCAAGACACTGCAAGAGTTTAGAGACAATCTCCCAGGAACCCAGGGAAAAGGCCAGTCCTCTCTAGAGTAAGAGTTAAACTTTTGATTATTAAGAGATTTACATCATTTCTACTAATGTTTCCTTGGTGAGAAATAGTCACATAATATCATCTATCTATAAGGCAGGTTGGAATATTGAGCCTTTTGCTGAATGACCTGTACTCAGCAACAGCTGTACATGATGGAAAAGGAGCATAATTCTCTATGAACAGCCACGTATCTCTGGAACAAGATAACTTTCTGTAAACCAGTGATTTTCAAATTAGTATTTGTATAAACTTGTGGTGGTTTCTTGGAAAAATACCTGAAGATACATAATTCCTCAATGAAAATATGCATTAATTATTATCTTTCTTTTTTATTATAATCTTAAGAACAATATACCCTCAGTTGTCATAATCACAAAGATGGCTAATATTTATTGAGTGCATGGTACATGGCAGGCAATGTTCTAAGGAGTTTATAGGTATTATTTCATTTAATCCTCAGAATACCCTTAGAGAAGAGAACACACATCAAGTGAGTGACCCCGGACTGCAACCCAGGCACTGGTCCCACAAGCTCACTCTGTGAAACGTGACGCTTTTGATATGAAAGGTTATGTTCTGACAAAGATCTGAAAGATTACTTTCACTCAGAAGTTTATTTGTGTTCGCCCTCAGATACAACTTAATGATTGTAACAGGAATAATATTTTTGAAATAGTAAACTCATTTTTAATTCCTAAAAATCATGTTTCCCTGTTGCATCTGTTAGGATCATTTTAGGTGCAAGCAACAGAGGAACAAACACAAACTGTTTTAAATAATAAGTCAATTTTCTGGCTCGCTTATCAGGAATGATAGTGCTAGTGGACTTCAGAACTGTCTTATTCCAATGGCTTTGGCTCCATTTCTCTGTAAATTGCTCCTCAGGGTATTAGACCCTCCTCAGGCTATTATTAAAACGACTAAAGCAATTTGAAACCTCACATCTCTAAATAGCAACGGCTACAAGGAGTGAGAGTCATTCCTGAATCTCTCTTTAAAGGACAAAAAAGAGAATATGCATACATTTCTCTCCTTTTTCATTTGCCTGGATTATCTTTAAATTACAATTTTAGTCCAGTGCTTTCTGATATATTTCTTTTATGGCTCAAGGTGAGATGAGTTGTCCCAAGCACATAGGTTTAATGGGAAAATGTAGATATCTAATAAATATTTTTATCCTCTTAAAAAGTAAAGAAAATAGGAAAGAGTAGTGGTTATGAAACAAGCAATGTCCATCTCACCTGGGCTTCTCAAGGATAGTATTTATTACTTCAACCGGAGATGCCCCATACCGACAGTGTCTGCTGAGTCTCTTTGTATTGGAACTACCCTAAAAAGAAAAACCTTGGAAAAGCAGGCTTTGATGAGATATAAAAGTATTTATAAATTCCAAACCTTTCCTCATATTCACTTAAGAGGGAAGTATTTCTGGTGTGTTTGTCTAATTAATGAATGAATTAATTTTGAATTCTAGTTTCCATCTTTGCCTAAGTGGGCAAGAAGAGGAGCAATAGAATGTGGATGACAACCAGGTGTCATTTTATATTTGTTCTGCTTACATTTTAGTGCCCCTAAATATTTTGTTATCTAAGGTTGTGTGGATCATTGGATCATCTTTACCTCCTGTCAAAATCCACGTTTCGGAGAAGAGGGACAGTGTGATGAATCCTAACTAATGAGGCCGCATGTTGGACGTAGAATTGGAACAGGCATGGAAGCCCTGGTAACCAGGGGTGAAGTTTTATTTACTGAACGTGGGATGGCCGGGAAATTTGGGAGAAGAGATTGGACAGCCAAGTGTTTGTGGTTTTCAAATGACTTGTAGAAATGGTTATTCAGGGAAGAATGTGTGAACCAGTTCTCTAGCTCTACCCATTTGACTTTTAAAAATGCATCAATAACATCAGCTTATTGCGAACACTGAGACCTGTTATGGACTGAATTGTGTCACCCTCAAAATTTAAGCCTACTCCTAAATTGTGTCTAAATTTTAAGGAGGTAATTAATGTTAAATGAGATTACAAGGGTGAAGAGCTGATCCACTATGACTGATGTTCTTACAAGAAGAGGATGAAACACCAGGAAGGCATGTGCTCACACAGGATGCAGCAAGAAGGTGTCCATCTGCAAGCCAAGGAAAGGGCTGCAGGAGAAATACAACCTGCTCACACCTTGATCTTGGAATTCTTGCCTCAGGATTGTGAAAAACTAAATCTGTTGTTCAAGCTGCCCAGTCTGCAGTGTTTTGTTATGACAGCACTAGCAAACTAATATAGGACCAATCCCTTCACTTCTTGACATAAACTAAGGAAGCTCTGCATTTCTCAGAGAAGCTCTGAGTCAATATGACCATAGCCAGATTAACATAGAAGCAATTATGTGAGACAGAGAAAAGACTTAATCCAGCACCCTTATTGGTCCACATGGTATGCATCAGTTTAAAAAGATACATTAACTCTAAAGTAATATTTTAAGAAAGAACAGAAGTAGCTGAGTAGTAAATTCCTATGTGCCTTCCAGGGTTCTCTGAGGCGTGGGGTGAAGAAACCATGCTTGAATGGGTCTTTCAGGTTCAGCAACAGCAGAGAAAACTGAGATGGAAAACTTCACAAGCAAGGCAAGATGGTCAAGCAACCACCAAGAATGTCCTCTGCAATGAGAATAAACCACCAATTACACAAATCAACAATCAAACGCCAGTCAAAATAATCTGTATTTAGGGTCACTGCAATATCAGTAGAATGAATATAAAATGCAATACTGAATACCTAAGGACTCCACATAGCATTTCCTATACAACCAGTGTAACGCAATTTAGTCTTACTCCAGAATACTTAGACAAAGACTCAGACTAGAATTTAAAACTAGCTTAATATTTTTAAGAAAATCATAAATGATCCCTGCTTCAGGGGACATTACCTTCAATAAATTAATGCAGAACAAACATTTTTAAAATTTTATCTTGAAATGAAGCCAAATATTAAATCTTCTCAAGTTTTACATTACCTTTGATGATATCTAAAAGAGCTGTGGTCCATGGGACTTGTATAGAATACCAAATGATTTGTAAGAATGAATAAAATCATGTTATCAAATAATAATTATAATCATTACAAAACAGTTAAGCATATTTATAGGTATACAAGTACACTCACAAATATACTAGCACCCAACACTTGGCTACTTGTGCCATGCAGTTCTATTATTGGTTTTAAATCATATTTTCCTAGCAATTTGTGTCTAGATATCTTGCTTAATGAGTAAGGTTTTGCTGATCCTCCACTTTGTGTCTCATGCTGATTTGTTCAAGACTAACTTCTATCTGGTCAGTTTAGATTATTTGACATATTATGTCTCCACCTCGGCCGTTAATTGAAGCAGAAAAATCTGAAGAAATCTGCATCGATAAAGCATATACTTTTTCATGATCCTTCTCTCTCCCTCTCTTGGGAAGCTTTTATGTCTTTATCACTAGCGTACTGAAATTTTATAGCAATGCTTCTGCCTTGGTATACTGTGCACTTGAAGAACTTCTGTAGTATGTAGATATTCAGCTTATAAATTTACTTCTTTTTTAGTTGATAATTTCCCTCCCTGAATTCTCTTCTCTCTCTTTCCCTTTTCTCTCTTTCTATCATCAATTGCTTCAACTGGGTGAGTGGGTCCCATTAGTTTGAGGTAGAAGTGGGGAGGGGCTGATAACAATATTTCTATTATATATCTCTAATGTGATGATGACAGACATCTGCAAGACAGAATGGGTCTGAGGTTTAGGGATAAAGTCATTCTTAACAGAATTTAAAATATCCATCTCAAATGTTTTAAAATTTAACATTAAAATAATGAGAATTATGTGTAATAGCCTTTGAGTGAATTCCAGAACCTGTGTGCTTAATTTGCAATGTTCTGAAATTTTCTAGCATAAAAAGTACTTTAAAGGGGTTTGTTAGGTTTACAGGTTTCTGCTATAAAGGCCAAATTAGTGTGGATGGTAGGTAGAAACCATATGCAGCCTGGCACGTGCTCTGAAATGGAAATAATTTTTATATTTATAATGGGAATAAATAGTGGCCACGACAGAGGAGGATATCATAGAAAAAATCAATCTGATAAAATAATTGCTAAATGTTTTATGGGATAACTGTTTTAATATTATTCTTTCCAGATACCATATTTTACTCTTTCTCCTGTTTCTTGATTTTTGGGCACAGTATAATTTTAGAAGTAGAATAGTTAGATCAAAATGTGTGAATATATTAATGGTTTTTCACACATATAGCAAAAACGGGCCTTCAGAAATACATTACCAATTTACTTTTCACACTCATTGAAATTTATACAAAAAATTTACAATATTAGTTGTTACTTTTTAATTAAAAATTTAAAATTAAGTAAAAGCAAAAAGTTAAGGAAATTATAACTTTACAGAGCTAACACATAACTTAGTAATTATTTAATATGATCACTTAATTTCCTTGATGTGGTGACTGGCTTCAAAACTAATTAATTGAAATAAGTAGTTATAAATTACTGGATACACAAAGGTGCACTTGAAATCTGTAATTTCTGATACACTCTAAGTTCCAGTATTTCTTAGATATCAATCTTTTACAGTATTTCAAATGTCAAGTGGTATCTTGTAGATATCTTAGAATTACAAATGAAGGAAGTGATATCCTAGACCACTGCCAAGATGAAACTGTATTTTCACAGCTAAAATTGATTTCTTATTATGTCTATTCTCACTGACAACTTGAATGAACATCTTCCTCAAGGAAAGAGAACAATGAAATCTATTTTTCCAAAAGTGACTAATAGGCTGTTCTCAAAAGACTAATGAACCAGATTAGATAAATTTCTGATATATTTAACACATAGAATTATTTGAGATGTTTGAATATCATCTGTATGCATAAGCTAAGAAGTAATCTGATTCCGTCTCTAAAAAAGTAACGGTTTATTGTACACACTATTTTAAGATGACAAAAATTCAATATTAGCTTTGTCTGTACTTCCAGACCAAAATCAAATCAACATTTTTATCTGTGTAAATTTGTAGTCCTTGCCCATGCTCATAATTATGTATTTCTTCATAATATTTTGATATTTCATTCAATTAACATTAATCCAGATTCACTTTCACATTTGCTATTATCTGTTTTTTTTCTTATTTTCCTTTGCTAATCTTCTTCCTCTCCATGTTCTATCACTGTAAAGTACTGATTCCCTTCATGCTAATAGACCGATGAGCACATGCATGAACATACACACACATAAAGGTTTGCTTTATTTTATATTTTGCAAATATTGGATCATTCCATATACAATTTTACTTTTCTCAGTAAACATTGTAGCATTAAAATGCTTGCCTATTAATACATAAAGACCTACCTAGTCTTTTTAATAGATGTAAAAGATATTTGTCTAAGTCTTGTACATACTGTCCTTAAATTAAGTCAATGATATATCTTATTTTTTTATTTATAGTTCCACAATTAAAATGTTTTGGCTTTTGTATAAGTGAACTTTTAATTTTAATATGTATTGAAATTTCCTGACAAGTAAAAATGTTGAGAGCATCTTTAAATCTGTATATCATCATGTTTATTTTGTGAATTGTCTAGTCAAATCTCCTTGGTCTATTTTTCTTTTGGCATTATTCTCTTTCCTTAACAAATGGAAGAAGTTATTTCTATATATTTGACAAAAACTTTTTATCATTAATACACATTTTAAGTAGTCTCCCAATCATTTGGTTTGCATTTCTTTTAATTTCCACAATGTTTAAAAATACATATAAATTCTAATATGTCTGAGTGATGTCAGCAAGATGGTCAAATAGAAGCTCTTAGCATTCTTCTCCCTCTACACACACAAGCAACAGAAACAACAAATAAACAATTACATTTTGACCGAAATAACTAGAGGAGAGCTCCAGAGAACAGTGAAGAAACAGCAGAAATGCTTTGAAACGCAGAAACCAATGATGGCTACATAGGCAAGGGAGGAAATCACCTTGCCTCCACCACCCCTTTCCACCAGTGGGGATCAACCTGGAATAAGAGGAACTCGTGGCAGGGGAAAAAAAAGGGATGTGGAGGCTCTTCCAACCAGTGTAGCCTCACTTTCTAAGGTTGAGCAGAAGCAATGTCTCACATCCAAAGAAGTCAGAATGGAAATTTAAAAATATCGTAAGAAAAATGACAATGGAAACATAACATACTAATACCCATGGAAGCAAGAAAAGCAGTTTATCTCAAATAGCCCATAGGGGATGCAACAAAAGCAGAAATATCCCAAATAGTCTAACACTATGCCTCAAAGGGCTACCGAAATAATAATAATAATAATAATAATAATAATAACAAATGAAACCCAAAATTGCATAAGAAAGAAAATAGTAAAACTCAGAACAGAAATGAATCAAGTTGATAGTAAAGAAAAACCATAGAGTCAATAAAACCAATTGTTTGAAAAAAAAACAATAAATAATAACCCAAAAAAGCATGAACAAATCCTTAGCTAGTCTAACTCAGGAAAAAAGAGGGAAGGCTCAATTAAATTAAATAAAATAACTCAAAGTGAATAAAATAAAAGAAATGCCTGAGAAATATAAGAAGTCATAAAGGATTACTATGAACAATTACATGCCAAAAATTGGAAGACCTAGAGAAAATGGATATATTCCTAGAAAGATACAACCTACCAAGAAAAGTCAGGAAGAAATAGAAAGCCTCAACAGAACAGTAACATGTAAAACGATTAAAGAAGTAATTAAAAACCTCTTAGCAAAGAAAAACCCAGAACCAGTTGGTTTATGGCTGAATTCTACCAACCACTTAATTAATCTCAATACTCCTGAAACTATGCAAAAAATAGAACATGAGAGAATACTTCCAAACACATTTTGTGAGGCCAGAATCACCATGATCACCCCAGAAAAAAAGAAAACTATGGGGCAGTCTCTTTGATGAACATTAATGCAAAAGTCCTCAGTAAAATCTTAGCAAATCAAATAGAACATTGCATCAAAAAGTTATAAATATGACAAATTAGGATTCATCCTCACTGTGCAAGTCTGGTTTAACATATGAAAGTCAATCAATGTGATACATCACATTACCAGAGTGAAAAATAAAAACTACATGATAATCTCAATTCGTGTGGCAAAAATATGATTAAGTCCAATTATCCTTTCTTGATAACAACTATCAAAATTCAGGTATAGGAGGAAAGTTCCTCAACATAACAGAAACAATTTATGAAAAACCCAGAGCTAATATTAAAATCAAAGGGGAAAAACTAAAATCTTTTCCACTAAGATTCAGTATGAGGCAAAAATACCCACTTGCACTATTTCTATTTAACCAAAAGTACTAGCAAGCACAATCAGATGAGAAAAGAAATAATAGTCATCCAAACTGGAAAAAAAGAAGTATAATTATCTCTATTTGGAGATGTCATGATTCTATATTTATGAAACCCCAAAGATCACACACACACACACACACACACACACACACACACACACACTCACACACACAAAGCCTGTTAAAACTAATACAGAATCAAGCAACGTTGTAGGATACAAAATCAACATACAAAAAAATCAGTATATTTTTAAACACATATAATGACCTTGCTCAAAAAGAAATTAAGAAAATAATCCTATTTGTGCTAGATTAAAAAATAAAATATTTAGAAATAAACTTAACCAAGGAGGTGAAAAATCTGTACACTGAACACACAAAACATTGATCAAAGAAGTTGAAGAAAACACAAAAAATTATTAATAGAGAGATATCATGTACTCATGGATTAGAATAACTAATATTGTTAAAAAGTTTATTCTATTCGAAATATTATATGGATTCAAAACAAACCCTACCAAAATGCCAATGTCATCATTTGTCACATAAATAGAAAAAAAATTCTAAATTTTGTGTGGAAACCCCAAATAGCCAAAACAATTCTGAAAAAGAACAAGTTGAAGACATCATACTTTCTAATCTATATTACCAAGCTATAATAAACAAAACAGTATGGTTGATACTGACATAAAAATAGACACATAGACCAGTGGAACAGAATAGAGAGACTAGAAATAAATCCAAACATACACGGTCAACTAATTTTTGACAAGATCACCAAGAGAACACAATGGGTAAAAGAGAATCTCTTCAATAAATAGTGCTGGGAAAACTGGGCTTTGAAAAGCAAAAAAATAAAATTGAATCCTTACCTTACACAAAACAAAAAAATCAATTCAAAATGGATAAAAGACTTAAATGTAAGGTCAGAAACTACAAACCCCCCAGAAGAGAACATAGGGGAAGAGCTTCTGCACATTGGCTTTAGCAATAATTTTTTGAATACAATACCTAAAGCTCAGGCTATAAAAGCAAAAATAAATGGGACTATATCAAATTAAAAAGCTTCTTTACAGAGAAGGAAATAACAAAATGAAACAGGAGCCTGTGGATTGGGAAAAAAATATATGCAAACCATATATCTGATAAAGGGTTAGTATCCAAAATTTATAAACAACTCATACAAGTAATAGTAGAAAAATAAACTCCCTAATGCACAAATGAGCAAAAGATATGAATAGGTATTTCTCTAAAGAAGACATAAATATGACCAACACGTATATGAAAATGTTCTCAGCATTATGAAGCAACAGGAAAATGCAAATCAAAGCCACTGTAAGACACCACCTCACACCTGTTAAGATGGCTATTATCAAAAAGTCAAAAGGTACCAAATGTCTATGAGGGATTTAGAAAAGGGAACTCTTCTACACAGCAGAAATGCAGATTGGTACAGCCATTATTGAAAACAGTATAAAGGTTTCTATCGAAATTAGAAATAGACCTAATATATGAGCCAGCAATCCCTTTGGGTCATGTGCTCATGGATTAGAAGGCATATACCCAAAGGAAATATTAGTAAAATCACCACTTGATAAAGATATCTGTATTCCCACATTCATTGTAGCATTATTCACAATGGCCAAGATAACATGGGTTAAGGCAAAAATCATTTAACAGACTTCAATTTTGGCAAACATGTGAGTAGCTTGTGAAGATATGACAGCAGAACAAAGAAAACAAATCTTCATATGGGCACTAACTTGATATATGTGGACTATTTTAATGAGTCATGTGAGTCAAGAAACTATGGATTTCCTGAGGAAACGTATTTCAGGTAAACTTCTTTCTATTAAATCTAAAGAAGGCGAGATTTGAATTTATATATTGTATTATTACAGTCCTATATAAATTATTTTCATAAGAAAGATACTGATTTTCACTCATGCTCTTATGAGTGGGAAAATCATTATAAAATTATGATTTTTTTGTTCTGTACAATAAAGTTTACTGAAAAGTTTTTAAAAATTCTAATATGTGTATATTTCCTTTATCTTCTTGATTTCCTATTGCACACCATTTTTAGGTTTCTGAGTATATTTATGAGTTTGATATGTAACAAAAATTTTGTTTATAATTCAATGATAAAGCTGTGTTTTATTTTGGTTAAAATAAATGGTGATATCATAATTATCTATACATCTGGAATGAAAAGAAATTTGATTCTTTGAATATATATGAATATATATAATTTAGATAGATCCTATATTTAAACAAAAGAAAAAATAAAATTTTTGAAAGAAATTGGAGATGAATGTAATATATACTCTATTTTATACTGTAGTCTAGTTCTTACATTTTAAGTTTTCACATTTTTAAGTTTTATATTTAAATCAGAAGAAAAATATAATTTGTTAATACTAACCCAAACTGTTAACAACTCT
>CAUYMX010011888.1:0-16923 GCA_963573855.1 Lepilemur septentrionalis
TGCTGTGACAACAGTCCCCCACCCTGCCACATCCCTCAGCCCTGTGTGCCCTCCTGCTTCCTGCTCAACTCCTGCCAGCCGACCCCAGGCCTGGAGACCCTCAACCTCACCACCTTCACTCAGCCCTGCGGTGAGCCCTGCATCCCAAGTTGCTGCTGATCCATGGCTGCTTTGCCCAGGGCCTGACAACAGAAGAGTCAACCCAGAAGCTTTAGTGTTCTCCTGTCCCAGCACCTGCAACTAATTTACTATGCTTTAGAAGTTGGAACAGGGTGGCAGTATCACTGGCAACCCTCACCCATAAAAAAAAAAAAAAAAACAAAAAAACCCTAGAGACTTTCAATGATCATGTAGCTGTTACCTGTAACCAAGTGCAGTTTGAACAGGTGGATGCCTACAGGCTTCCCAAAGTCGTTTGATTCCTTCATATTAAAGCGTATCTTCCTTTGGGTTCTTTGGAAATTTTGTTTCCAGTGTTGGATGGTATCTTTCTGGAAATTGAGGAAGTTCTTCATGGTCATCCTAATAAATATTATATCTCTGGCATAGTGCAAATGTCTACTACTCCTTATGTTTATTTCTGTTAATTCATTAAATGTGCTTCATAATTCTGAATGTTGGCATTTTAAGAAAAACTGGGAACATCAGTAAAACTGAAAAAGAATAGCAGTATAGACAAATATTTCATGCTTTTGTTTGTTTTGCTGTTTTAAGAAAATTAAATGGCCTTTCACATAAGATGGTCCAGTATATCAGCATATTTGGAAGTAAAGTTTCTCTGATGTGTTCTCCAAAAAAAATGGCTTAACAGAGGTTGGGAAATGCTGAACATGATCCAAAGACCAAATATGACAAAACATATAAACTAATCCATATGATGTGATCTGCTTATGAAAAAAATGTATAACATAATGTCATTCTTTATTGAGCTAACATTTATTAAATATCTATTACGTGTCCTGTGTTTTATTGTCTCTGCTGAAAATGAGCTGACCGCCTGGCAGGTGAGGAAGATACAAACACAATACCCATTCATTCCTTCATACAGTGAAAAATTATTTATTTAATGCCAGTTTCTATATTATAATTTAAAAAAACACAATAAGTGTTCCACTAGAGCCTCAGTGAAGTGCTGTGGGAACATAAAGTTGAGAACAATTAAGATTGTTGCGACAGGGATGAAGCGGGAAAACATAGTCCAAGACAAAATCGACTTGAGCTAGTTATCAAAGGGTTGTGGAGGAGAAGAAGGTATGGAAGAGAGACTGGACAGTGGGTTTTGTCACCAAGGCAGCATGGGAGCAGAGCAGAAGGAGAAAATTTGAGATGGAAATGCTGTGTTCTGCTGTAGACATGCCAAGTTTGAGGCACCAGTGGCATCTCTAAATGGAGTTAGGACAGCTGTTCCAGAGAGAAAGAAAATGTGTGTGGGGAGGTGACAAAGTCAGTGTAAAAGCTTTTCTTAAGGACTTGTGGAGGGCTGAGTTGCATGTATGCAGGATGAAATTCCATGAGGCATGGTGGAGATTGGCTGCTGGGGTAATTAGAAGCTAAATAGAAATCCTAAAGGTTAAAATTTGCTAATAACAAGACATTGAATTTCCAGCCCAAGCAGAGTGGGAAAAGTTCACTGAGCACCTCACACATTCAACTGATATTCCAGAAAGGGCACACCGAAAGAATAAACATCACAACCTGGAGTGAGGGACACACCAAATTTTACCCACCGTATCGGAGTCTGAAAACAAGCCTGAGATGATAAAGAGATGCTGCCAGTGACTTCTGGTCAGAACAAAACTGAACACTCAAAACTCTGTAAGATAATCAAGATTTCCTAAAACATAACATCCAAGATGAAGAGTATATAATAAAAAATTATCAGACATGTGAAGAAGCAGGAAAATGTCATCCATAACCAAGAGAAAAAGCAGCCAATAAAAATAGTTCCAGAGATACACAGGTACTGGAATTAGTAAACAAGGATCTTCAAACAGCTGCTATAAATATTTTCATGAATTTAAAGGAAAAGATTAAGAAGATGTAAAAAAAAAATGGTGAAAAACATAAGGGACCTCACCAGAAAAGCAAAATTTTAAACTTTTATTTTTTTAAATAATAAATTAAATTTAAGTTATTTAATTTAAAGAGAAACAAAAATTCTAGAACTAAAGTATATAATGTCTGAAATAAATAACTCAATAAATGGGCTTAATAGCAGATTAGATATTACAAATTAGGGCAGAGGTCAATGAATTAAGATAGATCAAAGTGATGTTAAGGTAAATCAAAATTATCAAAAATAAAGCATAGAAAGGGGGGAAAAGATAGACAAAAAATGAAAAGAACCTGAGCAGCCTTTGGGACAGTACCAAGTGGTCCAATATACATGAAATTGGAGTCTCAGAATGAGAGGAATGAGAGAATGAGGAAGAAAAATTGAGGAGTTGAAAATTTTCCAAATTTGGTGACATATTTTATTAACCTACAGATTCAAGAATCTCCAGAAATTCTAAGCAGAGTAAATGCAACCTAAACACACACACATGAACACACACATGCACACACCACACCTAGACATATCATAGTCAAACTGCTGAATAATAAAGATCAGTAGAGTATCTTAAAAGAAATAATAAGAAAAAACACACATCACATACAAGGCAGCAAAGAAAAAAATGGGTGTCTGACTTCTATTAGATAAAATGGAGGTCAGTCAAACTTCATTTTTAAGGCTATGAAGGGAAGGGAAAAAAGGCATCAAACTGGATTCTATAGTCAGCAAAACAACCTTCAAAATTGAAGAAAAAATGAAAACATATTTAGATAAATAAAGCTGATTTTTAAACTATTTCCCTAGTACCTACACTATAAGACACACTGAAGGAAGTCCTGTTGGTTTAAGAGTAATTATACCTCAACAACAAAAAATGAACAACGCAGTTAAAAAATAAGCAAAGAATTTGAAAAGATATTTCAGAAAGATATGCAAATGACCAAGAAGCACATGAAAAGATTCTCAACATAACTAATCATTAGAGAAATGCAAAACAAAACTACAATGAGATATCATTTCACACCCATTAGGATGTCTACCATTAAAAAAATGTAAAGAAATAGGAGCCCTCATGCATTGCTTGTGGGAAGGTAAAATGGTACAGTTACTGTGGAAAACAGTAGGACCCTTCCTCAAAAAATTAGAAATAGAATTACCGTATGATCCAGCAATTCTACTTCTGGGTAAATACCCAAAAGAATAAAGCAGGATCTCTAAAAGATATTTGTACCCTTGTGTTCATAGCAGCGTTATTTGCAGTAGCTAAAACATGGAAACAACCCAAACATTCATAGACAGATAAATGGACAAGCAAATGTGGTATACACATACAATGGAATATTATTCAGCCTTAAGAGGGAAATTCTGCATATGCCCCAGCATGGATGAGCCTTGAGGACATTATGCTAAGTGAAATAAACGACTCACAAAAAGGCAAATGCTATATGATTCCACTTACATAAGGTAGTTAAGCATAGTCAAAATCATAGAGATAGAAAGAAGAACAGTGCTTTCCAAGAGATGGCGGGATGAGGAGTTATTTAAATAGTATAGAGTTTCAGTTTTACAAGATGAAAAGAGTTATGGAGACAGATGGTGGTGATGGTTGCACAGCACTTGAATATATTTAATACCACAAAATTGTGGTATTACAAATGGTTACAATGGTAAATTTTAGGTTATGTGTATTTTACTATAATAAAAATATAATATATTTAAAACAGTAATTACACCAAATGAAATCTCAGACCTTTAGGAATGAGTGAAGAACACTGAAAAATAGTAAATATATGGGTAAAAGATGAGACTTTCTCTTTTTTTCCCCTTAATATCCTAAAAGACAAATAACTATTTAAAGCAAAAATAATTATATTAGGGGTTTATGTACGTAGAGGTAAGCTATTTGACAATAACAGCACAAAGAACAGAAAGGGGTAAATATAATTCTACTGTTATAAGGTGCTCATATTTTACATAAAGTGATACAATATTAATTCCAAGTGGACTGTAATAATTTAACAATGTACATTTTAATTCTGACAGGACTCCCTCTGCCACCAAGAAAAACTATTAAAAGATATAAAGCTAGTATAGAATATAAAGTAGAATATTTTATTAGCCCAAGAGAAGATGAGAAAGAAAAAAAGAAATGAACCAAAAATACCAAATTGGGAGGAATCAATTTACTATACTTCAAGCTATACTACAAGGCTATAGTAACTAAAACAGCACGGTACTGGCACAAGAACAGAGCCCTAGACCAATGGAACAGAACTGAGAGCCCAGATACAAAACCATCCTCATATAGCCATCTAATCTTTGACAAAGCAGACAAAAACATACACTGGGGAAAATAATCCTTCTTCAATAAATGGTACTGGGAAAATTGGATAGCCACATGTAGAAGACTGAAATAGGATCCACACCTTTCACCTCTCACAAAAATCAACTTACAGTGGATAACAGGATAACAAACTTTAACCTAAGGCATGAAACTATAAGAATTCTAGAACAAAATGTTAGAAAAGCTGTTACAGACATCGTCCTAGGGAAAGAATTTATGAAGAAGACCCCAAAGGCAATCACAGCAACAACAAAAATAAATAAATGGGATCTGATCAAATTAAAAAGCTTCTGTACAGTCAAGGAAACTATCATGAGAGCAAACAGACAACCTACAGAATGGGAGAAAATATTTGCTCTGCTACACATCCGATAAAGGGCTAATAACTAGAATCTATATAGAACTCAGGAAAATTAGCAAGAAAAAAATCAAACAACCCCATTTAAAAAAAGTGGGCCAAGGACATGAACAGAAACTTTTCAAAAGAAGACAGACTAATGGCCAACAAACATGAAAAAATGCTCAACATCTCTAATCATTAGGGAAATGCAAATCAAAACCACAATGAGATATCACTTAACTCCAGTGAGAATGGCATTTATCAAAACGGATCAACACTAAGGTGCTCACATGGTAGTAATATTCACTGGGTGCTGGTCACGTAGGGGGAGTGGGGGGTAAACTCACAACTAATGGATGCAGTGCACACTGTACGCGGGAAGGGAACACTTGTAGCCCTGGCTTGGGTGAGGCAAAGGCATTATATGTAACCAAAATATTTGTACCCCCATAATATCCTGAAATAAAAATAAAAAAATAAAAAGAATCGTGTATCCAAAGAGAAGCCTTTATTAAGCCGAGTAGACATATTTTTAGCAAACATTTATTAAGGACCTCATATATTATATTATATCCAATATGCTGGGGCCAAGAAGACAAATAAGATACACTGGTCTTAAAGGAGACATTATCAAAAAAAATCAAGAAACAGAAATATGAATACAAATTTTAGAAGCAATGCGACAATTGCTATAGGGGAGGTATGTACAAAGTGCTTGGGAAGAGTCCCCCTCTCAACACGAGGCAGTTGAGTGACATTTCAGCTGAGTCTTGACAGGTGAATTCATCCAGGAAAAGGGTGGCAACAGAGCACTGAAAACAGTACCCACGAAGCTTAGAGGGTGGCTGGAGCTGGTTTGTGAGAAAGAGCATCAGAGGAAGGGGCCTAGTAAAGTAGATTGGCACCAGATTAAGGAAGGTTCTATTTGCCAAGGTAGGAGGTTTGGACTTCATAAGTGGAGAGGAACAAAAATAGACTTGTATTTTAGAAAAAAATACAGCAGCTGTAAGTGGATGTTCTGAGATAAGAGCATATTAAAAGACTCTATAATTATCAAATAAAACAGCTATATCTTTTTATCATGGCCTTTCATGGCATCTATTTCCCTCTATTCACAATGTTCCTTTCTTCTGAGGATGATATGCTATAGAAATAAATTCTGGGATATTTCCATAGTCTAAGATGGGAACTATAGCTATAGATCACTATACAACACTATGTAATTAATTCAGACCAAAATAAATAGCCATACCTTCTGTATACACACAATAACCAGTAACCAACATTTATAATTAGAAATTAGCTCAAGACAAAAGGAAATATTTATTTTACCTGCAATTACATTGCTGCTTTTTAATTAACTGGAACCTATGATGGCCAACCAAGACACAGGATCTCTTCAAAGACATTTTCCTTTTGACTCATTAGGTTACTGTGAATTCATAATTTTCTTTCAGAGATTTGTGATTTTCAAATGTGTTTTTGAATACTTGAACTCAGATTTAGGGAGAAAAATAAGTTTATTCTGGATCATAAAATTTTTAACTTTGGCAGATTGACGGATATTTTTTCCCTAAAGGAGTCTCGAAGATTAGCGAGGCAATTTTCCCTGTGCAGCTTTGGAAATGAAATATATATCACAATTAAAACCAAGCAAAGTGAAATAAGTTATGCTTCATAGTAGAGGTGAAATTCAAGAGAGAATCCAAAAGAGAAGTACATCTCAAGTTCCCGTCTGCCAGGTACTGCACGAGATATCATCCAATGGCATTGCAGATTTGAAACTTACATTATAGAATTTTGTTTCCCAAGTTCCAGTATTTTTAATTTTCATGGAATTCATAAACAAATATTAAACAAGTGAAAACAGATCTCAGAAGAAAAGACTTCTGTGGCTTTCTTGCTTCTCTTCTGAGAGTTTCCCAAGAGACTAAAAGATTATAGCTTAGAATTTACATTGCACTCCTATTAGAAATGCAGGTAAAAAAATAGTATAACTGATCTAAAAATAAGACACTGGAAATGTGCAGAAGGTAAGTTTCAGGAAATCAAAAATCATGACTCCAGGTCTTGATAACCAATTTATATTTTGGCCTACAGGGCATGACTGATTCCCATCAGATATGTAAAGTGACTTTTTCATTTGCATGCAGGGATATGTGGTAAACACACACACACACACACACACACACTTTAAACCCAGCACACACCTCCCTCTTCTACCACCTAAGCACATGCTCTGAGATCACAAAAAGCATTGCAAGGTTCCTAATCACACTGACCATTTTTAAGGTGGCAAATGTCAGTTAATGAGTTGTAAAATTAATTTTAAGAAGAGACACAAGCAATCAATGCATGGAATCAAAGTCTATGAGAATATCATTTTTCTTATTTGTAACAAGGTGTATCTATAATTACTGATTGGCCAAATTTTCTCTTTCTTTTCTTACTCTGCCAAAAGGACAACGCTTCCTATGACTATTTTCTAGATTAAATATTCTATCTTACTGACACATGCACATGGGATAAGTCCTGATTTAGTAACCTGAAGTTATCCCTCTTTTATGAGGCATAAAACTCTTCCTCAGTAAATAAACAACTCTAATGAAATGTTTATATGAAAACTGGCACCAACAGTGATCAAGGAAACATCCAGTGCAGTCTGTAAATATCCATTTGGGAGGCTATATAAAAGTCTCAGGAAGGAAAGACAGTTTTAGAGTCAAGGCAACTGGAGTTTTGCAGCCAGTTTCTGTCCCTCTCTTCCAAAAGGATGACGTCTGACTGCTCCCCTACGCCTGGCTCTCCTGAGTCCTGTGCCCGGGCTCCCTGTTGTGCACCTGCTTCAACCTGTCCCATGGAAACCACTTGTCTCCCCAGCGCCTGTGCCGCATCCAGATGCCAGACCCCCGGCCTCCTATGCAGGTCTCGCCTGCTGCCTGGCTGCCTCGCACCGTGCTACCTTGCTGGGAGCTGTCATAGCCCCTGCTTGGTGGGGACCTGCGCCTGGTGTGAGGACGGGGTGTTCACTAGCAACGAGAAGGAGACCATGCAGTTCCTGAATGACAGACTCGCCAACTACCTGGACAAGGTGCGCAGCCTGGAGGAGACCAACGCAGAGCTGGAATGCAGGATCCGAGAACAATGCGAACAGGGTATCCCACTGGCGTGCCCCGATTACCAGTGTTACTTCGACACCATTGAAGATCTCCAACAGAAGGTTCGGTGTCTCATTCCCCTAATGCTCCATCGTCCCAGTCTATGTGATCTGCCTTCTCTTTATCCTAGAAGAGGCTAGTCTATGAAGGAAACCAAGGGAAAGGGGAAGTCCAAGAGCTAATGTGACACAGAGGAAACCTCAGCCCCAGAGCTGTCCCTAATTACTGAGTGACCATAATAAAGTCACGTACCTATAGACCTTGCCTTTTTCACCTATAGAATGGGGGAAAACTGTGCCATATCTAAAATCACTTCTGAACATTTACATTATTCTTTGCACATATCTTGAAATTTCATCGTTTTGATCATAAAATTTCACCTAGTAATCATTTTTTTCTCTCCCTGATGAATTTCTATGATTCCGGATGGGTATAGTCGTAATACAAACTGCTTATAGAGGAAACTGTAATGGTGTCCAACTGCCAAGGAGTATTGCAAAATATCTTAGGTCCTTAAAAAGGTAAACATGTTTATTTCTCTATTCTGTTTCTAAATTGGCACTGTTTTTTTCTTCATGAAGTGGCATGGTTAGTAAGAAAAGCAGGCTGAGAACAATTTTATACTTTCTTATATAGACTTTCAAAGGATTCAACAGCTAAAGGCATAGCTGTTAAATGAACAGATATTTAAGTTTCTCTCAAAGAAACATTCATTAACATGACATGACCTACTTCCCAGATCTTGTGCAAGAAGGCGGAGAATTCTAGACTTGCTGTACAGCTGGACAACTGCAAACTGGCCGCCGATGACTTTAGGTCAAAGTAAGTTTAATTTGAATTCGAAAATAATTCATAGTTGTCTGGTTTCTCTTTCTCTCTCACACACACACCCCAAATTTCTCTATATAATATTTTTAAAGTTAAGAATGCTTTAAAAGCTCGAATTGATCGTTATTTAGGATGAGAAAGAAGTGGCGCGTGGCTTCCTTGAGCCTCTGTGTCGATCACCCTGCGCTTCGCACGGTGTCCGGCAGAGTAAGTGTTGGCTTTATGTCTTTTGCTGCAAAAGGTACGACAGCGAGCTGTCCCTTCGCCAGCTGTTAGAGGCTGACCTCAGCGGCCTGCGTGGGATCCTGGACGAGCTGACCCTGTGCAAATCTGACCTGGAGGCCCACGTGGAGGCTCTGAAGGAAGATCTCCTTTGCCTGAAGAAAAACCATGAAGAGGTAAGGAAGGGGGCCACACAGCTGAAGGACTCCAAGAGTAAGAAAGGTAAAACTGACAGATTTGATATTTATGTAAGTCGAACCTGGGCAGATGTTGCTTAAGCTGGAATACAACTACTTGAGGCCCTATTACTATTCAGCCCGAGGGTCCCAGTGTGTCTCTGCATGTAGGTGTGAATTAATCCCGGCCAGTGTCAGATGAAGAAACCAAAAACTCTTCTATTGCCATTGCTTTGGTGGAGGAGGTGAGTGACCTCACAAATGGCTCTCCTTAGAGGCTTCATGCCACCCCTGACTCCCGGCTACAGGATATGCAATCTGAGCAGATGAACACAGACTACGAAGTCTTATTTCAAAAAGGGAATAAAGACTGATGCAATATTTGTACCAGCTTTTTAAATATTCTGCACTTATCGAAGCGATTGGCTATGTCAGATTGATGAAGCTGAAAAATGAAACGCTGCATGGTGTATAATAAGGTATATTTGCTCTTTGAACATTTGTTGATGAAAATAACAGCTAACATTTAATGAGATCTTACTATGCGCCTGGACTTTTATAAGTTCCTTAGGTATCTTAACTCTTCTATATGTCACAATAAATTTCCGGAAAAGGTACAGTTATTATACCTATTTGGTAGATGAAGAAACTGAGGCCCGTATAAGCGGTGAAAAGAGATTCAGCCCAGGCAATCTGCGTCAAAATCCCGCACTCTTACCGACTGCTCCAGAAAAGCAGAAATGAGGTGCCACTGAGTGTCAGATTGATTTGTTTCCCTCCACCACGCTGTGACATTCTTTACTCTATCTCCACTTTCAGGAGGTCAACTCGCTTCGTGGGCAGCTTGGTGACCGACTCAGCGTGGAGCTGGACACTGCCCCCACCGTCGACCTCACCCGGGCGCTGGATGAGATGCGCTGTCAGTACGAAACGGTGCTCACCAACAACCGCAGAGAAGCGGAAGAATGGTTCGCTGTTCAGGTCAGCACCCGGAGTGATAAACAGTCAGGCTCCCAGACTTCTGCCTCGTGTGAATTCTCTAACGGCGCCTGTGTTTCAGATAGAAGAGCTCAATCGGCAGCAGCTGTCCAGCGCGGAGCAGCTGCAGGGCTGCCAGACGGAGATCTTGGAACTCAAACGCACAGCCAATGCTCTGGAAATCGAGCTTCAGGCACAGCAAAGCCTGGTGCGTAAGGCTAAGGTGGTTACAGTTGTGTCCCCGATTAGTCAGGCCCGGAGCTGTTACGTCCTCTTTTATAACCCAAGGGTTACATTCGCCCCACTAGGATGTCTCACCTTCCATCCTGGGCTTCAGCATCCTCCTGCACACCCTCCAGAGTCAGGGGGAGAGGCAAAGGCTGGGGCAGAGCAAGAGCGGGACCCCTGAGCCAAAGGCACTTAAGCATTCCAACGGGCTTTAATTCTCTTTTGATTCAGACCAATGTTCCAAGCTCACCGTGATATTCGAAACAAAGAATAGTTGTCAAACTTTTCGTCCTACAACTATCCTAAAGTTTCCCAGGTTCCACACCTTAACCTGACCCTTCACTGCACCCCACCTCACCCAAGCAATGAGAATACCATGCATTCGAGATTACATTAACCGGTTCCAGTGAAGCACCATTGTGTGCATTACAGGAGGTCCTGTGCCAAATACCTAGATGAACGATAGCTGAGCATTCATCTTGTGAGGGGCGCCATGCTGATTTAAGCCTCACAATAACTTTATAGGGTAGATACTTTTACCCCATTACACAGATAAGGAAAACTGAGACTCAGATTAAGTAACTTGCAAGGAGTCATGCAATTCTGAAAGGCAAAAGCTAAATCCAGATACTTCGATCCCAGAGACTCTTTTCTTTTTTAAAAAAAAATGATTTATTTTTATTGATACATAATATTTGCACATATTTATGGGGTACACGTGATATTTTGTTACATGCATAGAATGTATAATGATCAAGTCAGGGTATTTAGGGCATCTATCATCTTGGGTGTTTGTCATTTCTATGTGTTGGAAACATTTCAAGTCATCTCTTACAGCTATTTGAAATATACAATACATTGTTGTTAACTATAGTCACCCTACTCTGCTATCAAACATCAGAACTTACTCCTTCTATGTAATGTATGTTTGCACCCATTAACCAACCTCTCTTCCTCCCGCTACCCACCCACCCTTCCCAGCCTCTTCTCTTAACCACACTAGACCACCCTCCTTGCCAGGAGTGCAAACTCAATGTTTCCTCCAAAATGTTGTTGCCTGTCCTTAAGCTACACAGGTATGTCACAGGTTGCAGTAGTCATAGGTGGTGGTAAAAATAGCTGACATTTCTACAGCCCTTAAAATTTTTCCAGGCACTGTTCTAAGTGATTTACACATATTAACTCATTTAATCTTCACAACCTTCCTATGAGATAGGATTATTTAGAATAAAACTTTATACAGAATAAAACTGAGGTTCAGAGAAGCTAAGTAATTTTCCCAAGGTCACACAGCTAGAAAAAGGTAGAGCAAGGATTTGAAAACAGGCAATCTGGCCCCATGGTCCTTTGGGCATTGTTTTCCTCTTGCAGACTGAATCTCTGGAATGCACTGCGGCGGAAACCGAGGCCCAGTACAGCTCCCAGCTGGCCCAGATTCAGTGCCTGATCGATAACGTGGAGAACCAGCTGGCCGAGATCCGCTGCGACCTGGAGCGGCAGAACCAGGAGTACCAGGTGCTGCTGGACGTGAAGGCCCGGCTGGAGTGTGAGATCAACACGTACCGGGGGCTGCTGGAGAGTGAGGACAGCAGGCAAGTCCCACAGCTGCTCAGGAAACCCCCTAGGATCACAGACAGGCCGATGCAGGAGAATCCTGCTTCCCCAAGGCCTGGCCAACGTCAAACCTCCCAATGTGTTAAAGGATCTTCTTAAAAAGAGACGTGAAGGGTGGCTGAGGCTGAGCACATGAAAATAGATATGCTCTAAAACATTCTGAAGTTCTAAAGCAGAATTATTACCAGGTATAACATTCTGTGCCGGGCATCTCCCTTTGCTCCTTTTTCCACCAAAGGGAAATCTGGAGCAGCCTTAAGATAACATTTGCAAAACACAGAAAATATATAAAATATTATTTAACTGCCACTGCCGCAATGAACATGAAGTGACAGTCCTGGTTCCAGAGATGAAATAGGCTTCGGTCAAATGCTATTCTGCAAAGAGTCTTTTTCTCAACATAATTTGTAGGGCAAATTTTGATATGGTTTTTCTGAGTTGACATTTGATCGCGATTCCCTTGTTAAGCTTAATTTACGACTGATTTTCCCCAGGCTTCCCTGTAACCCATGTTCTACATCGTGCATGTCAAGCAACACTCGTGAGCCGTGCTCGGCCTATGTCGTTTGCACAGTTGAAAACTGCTGTTCGTGAATGTCAATCACCAGCACAGGGGATGGAGGAATCAAAGCCAGCAGTGTCCTCGAAAGGAGATGGGGCTTCAACCAGGGACAGCCAAACTGGAAAGACAAGTCTAGAGGCTTTCATGTCCTCCAGGCACCCTAGTCTATCTCCACTTTATCATTTCTCTCTTTCCAGCTCATCTGTGGTGTTCTGGGAGCCTATAAAGCATCCTTGCAAATCTCCAAATAAAACGTATTTCATTCGTCCAGCATGGGACATATAGCTTTGTGGCTTATTACTGTTGATATAATATTCATTTGATGACTATGATTTTAATTTGCATAAACCCACACTAAAAATGTTTTTTAACTCTTCAAACACAAATAAATGAATTAATCCATGAAAAATGCCTTATGTCATAGGAGAGAGTTGTATGTATCTTTCAGAGAAGAAACAGGAATATAATTGTATTTATTTCATTTTTAATTATAAAAGTAGTAGGTGCTCCTTTTCTGAATTTGTCTCATTAAAGGGGAAGAAAATCACTGATAATTCCATCCACCAACCATCCATTGTTAACACTTTGGAGAACATTCTTCCAGTTTTTTTCTCTTGTAATAGGTTTTTCCACATAGTTATGATCATACTTAAGTATGCATACAGTTGTGCAATCTTTTATTTTCATTTGTGTCATCTAAGCACTTACAATTCTAATAAAAACATAAGACTGTCCTGTGGCCATCATTGTAGTGATTGTGTCATATACCATAGGGCACATTGGTCAGTTATTGGAAAGTTAGATTGTAAGAATAACTATTCTCATACATTTAAAAAGCAAAGTAGAGAACTTCCATTTCCAGAAAGATGAAGTAGATGTACATTCCCCTCTTCCTCCTCCTAAGGATAATGAAGACCCTGGAAATTACATAATAAAACAAATAGAAGACGACCAGCTAAACCTCTTGAGCACCAAGGATGACACTGTGTTGGGTTCACTGGATTTTCTTTTTATCTCATCTCTCCCAGAGTGGGAGCTAAAGCAGCCAACAGCCCAGAAACATCAACAGGTGCAGACAAAGAAAAAAAAAAAGATGTTGCTCCCTCTAGAACCAGAAAAGGGGCAGCCTAGCAAGACAGAAAACCTTTCGACAACAGCCACTCAACTTGGCCCAACACCACAGGCACAAATGTTCTGCCTACCTCCACCCCACCATGAAAGGCAAGTGGACAGTCTAGACTTCTCTTTTACCAGCTGTAATGAGGCACTCAAAGCCTCCCCCCCCCACTAGGGTGCAGCCAGGGCAGGCCAGGTGGGGGCTACAGGGCTTTCATTCCCACCATGAGACACTGAAGCACCCCCCCACCACTGCCCCACTGTCAGTGGAGACCAGCTGGCAGCAAAGAGGCATTTCTCCCCCTCTCCTCTGCGGTGGTGTCAGGGGAGGCCTGCCGGAGAGTCAGGACTCTTACCCCAACCTGACAGTAACAAAGCCACCCCATGTAGTGTCACTGAAAGCCACACGGGGAGCAGTAACAAGATGCCCCTCTCCCTCCCAGGCAGGGTGGGATCAGCAGGGCCAGGTGAGGACCCCAAAGTCCCACCTCCCAATGGTAATGAGGAGCGCTGCCCTGGGGTCAGTGGAGAACCTGGACTCCCACTCCCACCTGGCGGTAATGAGGCAACGTTCCCCTTCCGCTACTGCAACAGTGTCACAGGAGACCTGCTAACACAGAAGGTTGAAATGACATCCCAAGTCTCGTAGCATAGCACCCCAACATCCAGGTTCCAATCAAAATCACTCTTCATACTCAGAACCGAAAAAAAATCTCAAATGAGAAAAGACAATCAACAGATTTCAACAGCAAGATGACAAAGACGTTAGAATTATCTGACAAAGATTTTAAAACAGCCATCATAAAGATACTTTAACAAGCAATGCTTTAATGAACTCTCATAACAAGTGAAAAAATAGAAAAAAGTCTCAATAGAGAAGTAGAACTGAAAAATACCCTAAAACCAAAATATAAACCTCATCGGCACGACTCAACAGCAGAATGGGCAAGCCGAAGGGGGAAAAATCGGTAAATTTGATGATAGAATACTAGGTGTCACCCAATCTGAAAAATAGAGAAAAAATAGTGTAAAACATAGAGTCTCAGGGGACTTTGGGACGACATCAAAAGATCTAACATTCATGTCATTGGAGTCCTGTAACGGGAGAAGAAAAAAGAACAGGGCTGAAAACATATTTGAAAAAATAAAGGCTAAAAATTTTCCAAATTTGACAGAAATATGAAAACCTACAGATTCAAGATTCTAAGCAAAATCTCAAAAAGGATAAATCCAAAGGAATTCATACCGAGACACATCACAGTCAAACTTCTTAAATCTAAAAATTAAAAAAAAAAAATCATGAAAGCAGTGAGAGAGAAATGACACTGGACCAACAGAAGAAAACAATTTAATCGATGGCAGATTTGTACCATAAACCCAGTAGAAAGTGGCACAATATTTTTCAAGTGCTAAAAGAAAAAAACTATCAATCCAGATTTTTTTTCTTTTTTCTTTTTTTTTGAGACAGTCTCACTCTGTTGCCTCAGCTAGAGTGCCGTGGCATCAGCCTAGCTCACAGCAACCTCAGACTCCTGGGCTCAAGCGATCCTTCTGCCTCAGCCTCCCAAGTAGCTGGGACTACAGGTGGAGAAAGAGAATAATTTTGATGAAGCTTAATTGATAAAGCTGTTTATTATACTGTCCTCCATGGGCTAAGAAGTCTTCACCTGGAACAAGGTTATGAATATAATCCTCTGTTTTCTTCTAAAAACTTTACACTGTAGCCTTCACATTTAAGAGCTTGATCCATCTTGAATTAATTTTTATATAGTCCGTGATGTAGAGATCAAGATGTATCTATTTTTGCTATGTAATTATCTACTTGATTCAGGAACACTTATTGAAAAGGCTTTCCCTTTCTCATTGACTTGCTTTGGGACCTTTGTCAAAAATCAATTGACCGCATATAAGTGAGGCTATTTCTGGAGTCTATATTCTTTCTCATTGATCCATTTACCAATCCTGATGCCAATATCATACTGCCTTAATTGCAGTAACATTATATAATAGTAACTTGTATGAATTTACACTGCCACAAGCCATGAATGAGAGTACTGTACACAGTACAATGCATTTGTCACCAAACTTTTATTTTTTCAGTCTGATTGGTGGAAAAATAAAAATGATATCTCAGTGTAGTTTAAATTAGCATTTCCCTTTTTATGAGTGACATTGAGCACTTTTTTATTGTAAGTGCTTTTTCTATTTTCTTTCGGGTCACGGTCTGTGGTGTAATTGTTAATACTCTTTCCCGGTTTGCCATTGTGTCTTCTGGTTTCACAGGTTGTGTTTTTTATCCAAGCACAAGTTCAAACACGGTTATTTTATGTCATCATATTTATCAGTTTTTTATGGTTTCTTGATTTGAGTCATTATCGGAAAGGCCTTCTGACTGCAAATGTATAAAAGAATTACCTATGTGTTCTTTTGGTACACTTGTTATTTCATTTTTTCACATTTGAATCTTTAGTCCACTTATCATTCGTCTTACTGTAAGGAATGAGGTGTGGTTCCAACATTCCCTGCCCACACCCAGCTCCCCAGAGGGATACAGAATTGTCCACAAAGTACATATAAGGGTCTATTTTTTCCCCTTGATTTTAGATGTCATGTTTATCATATGCTAAATCCCAATCTGTTTGGGAGTATATTTCCAGACTTCTTAATCTACTTTATTGGTCTCTCTGAGTATTCCTGCATCTCCATACCACACTATTTTAATTACTGAAGCTTTAAAATAGACGTTAGTATCCGGAAGGAATATTTTTCCGAATTTTCCTGGCTATTCCAATTGGTTTAATTTTTCCCATACAACTTCAGAATTCTCTCTCCTAGTTGGAAAAAAAAAGTATCTATTTTGAAAATAGAAGAATCTCAATAAATTCATTGGGCTCTAATTAAATTACATAGGATAAATTGGATGTTTTTATGATGATGAATATTATTTTTTCTGTCCAATAACATGATATATCTTTCCATGTAGTCTCATTTCCTGTCCTTCGGTGTATTTTAAGATTTTATTCAGGTAGGTCTTATATCTTTCTAACTAAATTTATTCCTGCGTATTTTACATTTGTTGGTGCTACCCTAAATTGTAGGATTTTTCCCTTCCATTCTACAGTATACAGAATAATGGGTCCCAAAAGATGTCCATGTCTTAATCCCACAAGCTGAAATATGTTAGATTACATGGGAAAGGGGAAGAAAGGTTGCTGATCAGCTGACCTTAAAATAGGAAGATTATCCTGGATTATCTGGGTGGAATGAATGCAATCACAAGAGTCCTTAAATGTGGAAGAGAGAG